>JAHPZR010035436.1:22500-45268 GCA_019787425.1 Platygyra sinensis
GCATCGCGCAGTTACACAGCTAAATGGTGACTTGGCACATATGAACTCAAAACTGCATCGAGCAGTCACATAAAAGCATATCAGTGGCCGAAATTATGTTATGGACGAGTTATCCGTCTGAGACGAATTACGTGTCGGAGACGGGTAATTCGTCTGCCTAAGACGGATAACTCGTCTAGGTATAAATCCAGTGTTTAGACGAATTGTGTGGCTAAATTCGTCTTCAACCGATTCGTCTGTGAGCACGTCTCCAAGACGTGCTGACAGACGAATCAACTGAAGACGATATTTGGCCTGACATAATTCGTCTAAACACCGAATTTATACCCAGACGAGTTATCCGTTCCAGAAGGCTTAATCGTCTGAAATGGATATATCGTCTTTTGCAATATAAATTCCGTAGAGTACATCACTACAGTTGATCTGTTAGCCAATCAGTTTGAGAATCTGCAATATATGATAAAATAATTCTTGTCTAATCTCACCACTCCTGCTGACGGAATATGAATGCTAGGAATCATTCCTTTCCTGATATGATTAATAAGGTGGCACAACACAACACCATCGGCGAGTGATGCTGGCAGATCATCTGGTAACGACACTTTAAGACGACTTTCGATACCCTACGATGAAAGAGGAAAGAGAAAATATAACTCGCTGGGAATGATATTGTGTTCAAGACTGACACAACAACAACAACAAGAAAACTTTATTTCATCCCAGAGTTACATGTAGTAGAAAAGATGAATTTACAATGTTATACCAAAGTAACATACCTTATTCCACCTTTTTAGTGTTCTTTTGTTTACTTGCAAATTAGCCCTTCTTGCCTCGTTCTTAAACTCTAAATTCAAAAGCATATTTTCCTTTAAACGAGGCAGCAAGGGCTAATTTGCAAGTAAACAAAAGAATACTAAAATGGCGGCCATTTTGGAATAAGGGGTATAGTGGCAGGGGTGCTAACCTAACCTGCATCATATTGAGAAGCTCGATATGATATCACTCTCGAGAAGGATATCCAAGATTGAAGAAAAAAAGACGAGCTGAAGTAAAAAATTCCAGAATAGACACAGCATCACAGAGTAAAGGGGGTAAGTTTCTAAAGAAACTATGGTGCTGCGTCGGTGGAGTATTACAGGATAATTTGGTTTTATCACCTGGGTTGATAACGTGAATTATATGTGATAATGTGAGCAAATCGCTCAGACGAAGGGCTAGCGCTCGAAACGTCAGCTTTCGAATCTCTTTACGGTGGCCAATTCACATTATCAACTCAGTTGATAAAACCAAATTACACAGCATCACAGAGCTTGTTTGTTTAACTTCTCTGATTTGAGCCAATCGGGTCATTACATGGAGATCTCTCGTCTCATGTCTTACTCAAAGGAGCCGTGATATTGAGGAGCGGAGGGCTGAGTTATTTTGGCCATGAACAAAATAACCTCTAAAATGAGAGAATTCTGGAAATGGCAGTTTTAATACTAAGATAGAAAACCACCTAAGAGATAATAATAAACCATTAAGAAACAAGGATGGCTAAAGGTGGAGAAGATAAACACGGATACAAATGACAAACCTGAAAATTTAAGGCTACAATTTATACACAAGCCATGTCATAGCTTTTTTAAGAACTCTAACGTTTTTAAGGGCCCCTTCATATGAGTCCAGTTACCGGGCTGACTCGGTTACCGGGACAAATTTTGTTGTTTGTTCATATGGGAAATATCAGCCCGGTCAAGAAGCGAAACCAATATGGTGGAACTTGTATCGTTCGCGATTGCCGTAGCTTTGTGGACTCCTGTAGCTTTACTAATAAGCCTAATGTACTTACTCCTAAAGTGGAAATACACACATGACAAAACTTATGCCATTTTTGCCCCTATGTTGAAAGAGAAGAGATCCTAGATATTGAGATAGAGCTGTTCGAGTTGTAAGCGTTATTAAGCTTCTTGTTTTAATGAACAAACCTCTCTGAGCCTTTCCAGCTGTTCAAACTCTTCTCTAGCACTGTCGTACATCCGTTTTATGGTGAAATTTGGATTTGCTTTATCTCTGAAGGACGCTGGTACTGAAAAATAAAAAGACACATAATTTTAATTTGAAATAACGTCACGTTTGGGACGACACGAAGAGTGAAGAAGTGAGACTAACACTTACAAGAACGAACTTGAGCCGCTTTTTGTCTCGTGTGAATGTTTGGGAAAACTGATTCCTGAAAAAGTAAAACAAGTCTTTCATTACAAAGTCGAGAGTACATTTATAAAAACCCTCCCATTATATGAACTGCCAGTCGAAATATTTACTTTCCAAAGGCCAAAAAGGTAAAAGTTGAAAAAGCTGACGATAAATTCCCTGATTGTCACAACGATTTACGATAAACATCTTTTTAACACTGGTTTTAATATTTTTACGCATGGATAATGCTATTCACGGAATAAATCACTATCTGGTCAATAGCACAGCTTGTTTAAATAACATTTATCCTCTGGATATCCTCTGGATAGGGCTTCATTGGGTGTATAAACTTATTCACCCTTTGAGAAACTGGGCCCAGGGTGAGGAGAGGTACTGTGAGCATAAAGAACACGGTCATTCCCATTCAATCCCATTTCCCAGCTCACATTTTGCTCAAATCCTAAATCACAGTCCCAGTCTCCTATTTTCTCAGTCACAGTGACCCAATCCCATTTCCTCAGTGAAAATATGCAAATCCCAATTCCCATCTTGCCACCCCAGGCCCCTCCACATAGACCCGGCCAGGACTTGAACCCACAATGCAACCTAGCTCTCCATAGCTTCCTACCTCCCATGCCTCTCTGTCTTGAGCATTGGCGTCAGTCTGAGGAGAAGATTCACTGCCATTAAAAGAAACCGCTGCACCACCTTTGCCACTAAATCTCTAAAAAAAGAAAGAAAATAATAATACAATCAGGCATTGATAGTGTCTTTCACTACAGTTATTTCAAATATGGCCTGTGTTGACAGAGAAGCCATATCAATCAAAAAGCATGGACAATATGAAAATTTACAAACACGGAGGAATAGGTAAAAGACGACAGAAACGTGACTACAATATGCAGCTGGCTAAAGGCAATCATTCTTATCTCGTGAATTTGATATAACAAACGAAAAACTGTATTTTGGGAGAGTCAATAGCTTACCACTTTACTGGAGCCATCTCTAGAGAGGCTGGCAGAATGCTGCGAGAAAAATAGAAAACCAGATCAATACCTAAATAAATGAAACATCTACAAACATGAAAATATTAGGGAGCTTAAAAACCTACGACGACGAAAATGTTCTTTACTTGTAGAGTGTGTGTATTGTCACGCAACAAAAATAAAATAAAAACCATGCCGTAGATAAAGTCAAGGAATGTGATATCACAGACGATAATTTATCGAAGGGGAAAAACTCGGTCCGTGACTTACGGTACGGACCTCGAACTCGGTTAGTAAGAGGTCTTTACAACGCACGTGCACAGCCATTGTTCTGGCCATTGAACCTTTTGTTTGGTGATGCTCTCGTCGCCGTCGCCGCTGTGGTTTGCTAAAACTCCCTAACGACGGTAACGGCAACGGCAACTCCCTATTAACTTAGGACAGATTTAGAGCTGTCTTAGGGCGCGTTCGTTTGGGATATTCCGGAATATATTCCGGAATGGAAATCCAGGTGTTCTGGAATGAGAATAGCTCCCAAACAAACGCTTACTCGCATCATTCCAATTATTCTTATTCCTGATTGGTCCCAAACGAAATGCGCCTTTAATAGTTAATGCTACGTAATGACAACAAGCAAGCCATGATTACTTTTGAGTGGGCGCTTATCCTGATGCCCATCTTTGCTAATGGTTACGAACATGATCATCCTTAAGCAAAACTGGTAACAAAACCGAAGCTGATAAATGCCTATGCTAATCTCATGTATGTAACACGCAGCGTGTAGGATTATTACAGTTCCATTTGGATGGGACACCAGCGTAGCATTGGTATAATCCATCAAACATTTTCGCTTGCGCGCGATTGATCTAAATACGACAGCCAGCTGAAACTGGGGAATATCCGAGATTAGTAGAATTCTACTAGTATACTAATGCAAATGCTGCAATCTGATTGGCTGAGCTACTCGTATACTATCAGCCATTAGAGTGCAGTTGGCTGCCGGTCGTCCTCGAAATGCGATGTTGTTATAGTTTTTCCGAGGTTTTGGAAGGAAATTTAGATGTAAACATGTAATTAAATTCCTGAGAAAACTAAAAGAAGCACATTGACGGTTTCTTGACTTTAAAAACTTGAAAATATTAAGAAAGCGGGTACGCGCGTAAACAACTGCAAATTTGCCAAGGACAGTTCAATACGTGCAACTTTGTCTAAGCGTAAAGTCCAATAATGCGTGGAAAAAATCATAGGAAACCGTTATTTTTGTTAATTTCAGTTAGAATTCTACTAAAACAATTAGATTATTCGCTCTCGATTTCTATGAGGCGATAGTTGATTCGGCCTTCGGCCTCATCAACTATCACCTCATAGAAATCTCGAGCTCATAATCTAATTGTTAATTAGTATATACTAAAACAGTGGATAATGTTAAACGCGCACGCTGATTGGCTCGTCAAACTCCGAATATCCTGTGCTATTTACCTCCAGGCAACTCAAGAGAAAATGGCGTCCCGTTTGCCGCCGTGACAAGTGAAGAAATCATCCAAATTAATTTTTTGCAGTGTATATTATCTCACTGTTTTAGCATATACTAAAACAACTATTCACCTCGGTGTCGGTGGCTAGCGTTGGATATTTACCTCGCCGCTTCGCGGCTCGGTAAATATCCACCGCTAGCCACCTCCACTTCGGTGAACAGTTGTTAAATATTGCCCAATTTTCAAAATTGCGCGTGTTGTAGAAATATTTGAAGGATACTAAACACAACAGCATCCATTTGGCGTGAAAAAATTCTCGGATATTTGTCATTGGACATTATCTGTTCCTCAAAGCTCACAGTTTTCGACGAGCTACGATCTCAGAAACTGAATTGTTGAGGTCACACGTTACGCCTTCTGTCAGCGGGAAAGCATTGAGCGCCTGATGTACTATCACTTACTAGGCTTTCTAGGTAAAGATTAACAGTAAATATTATTCCAGAAGTCTCTCACCTTGAGTCGTTCTTCTTCAAATCTTAATCTGGAAAGTTGAGCTTCTCTTCTGCTTTGCTGCATAAGTGCTTCCCTTTTTCGTGCTCTGAGTTCTTCCTCCTGGACAAAAATAATAGGAAAAGTGTCAAACTCTTCTAGCCCCAAGAAATCTCGTTCCCAGAGCCCACGAATCTTTTGGTCACTCCGTGCCTTGGTGCTGACCAAAAGACACAAGGGCTCTGGAACGAGATTGGGCCCCAAGCTTAAATGATTGCTAATCCAAACTGTTTTAGTTATGAGAATTTGCTAGTTCGTCAAAACAAAATTCTAGTTGTTTTTGCATATTATGACGTGTCTGCTTACCAGTGTATTGAAACTGCAAGGATAAATGTTCTAAGGAGAAGGCTCTATTAGAAGAAAACTTTTTTTTATTTGTTTTCCAGTAAATGTACAAGGTTGTGTGAATTTAGTGGAATTTCTTGCTAACGAAACATTACACTGTAATCATAAGCAGGATCATAAATTACCTGTCTACTCCATGCTACATCAGGAGATTCCATCTCAGGGGAACTACAATGTAAATAAAACAATAATCCGTTTATACACATATCTATTACAAAGTTAATCATAGTAAGCTACACAACAATGTCCAACTCTTCACTGTTTAACCCTGAGAATGCACTTTGTGTGAGTATGGTGGGTCTGGTGAGTACTTTTGTGACACCTAGTCACAAGGGATAGATAACAGGTAACATGGTGGGTGTGGTAGCAAATCTCATGGGCCTAGTGTCCCTTAACTGTTGGTATGTCCAAAGGATTTATTCAAGTTGCCCTTTAAGTTCAATGATAACTGCAAGAGCAAAGCAAACACATTATAATGACCTTGGGTAAAGACTCCACCCTAGAGTCCCGTGCACTACCCTAAGGCTACCACATCTCCCGTACGAGAGAAATAAAATGAGTTCAAAATACGTTATTTTATTTAGCTACCTTGGTTCCTTTGCCGAGCCTGAACGTGTTAATACTTTATAAGTTGGTGGACGCTTCGGAAGAGCAGGTTTAGCGCTGTCTCTACCACCAAACGAAGAGGAGGCCAGTCTTCTACAGACAAAAACATTATTACTGCGTTTAATAACTAGCTTTGCTGCATCTTCTGTTGTAAATGCTAGGCCTCTCTATCGCCCACAATACAACAGTCTGCTTATTCACTGGACTTCAGTTGATCTTGTTTGAGGCTCACAACACCACTGTGACACAAGCATGGTTTTCATTAAAGTTTTCAAAGAGAAGGTTTTCACAAGCTGAAAATGTTTTGAACTGCATCTCTTTACAAGAAAAAAGTTCCTCTAGATGGTCAATTAGCTCCATGGCGACAATTCAAACCCCTAATCAAGTATAACTATATGCACAAAAATCTGCTTACACTTCAGTGATTCCTAGAGAGAAAACCATGAGCATAGTTATTCATCTTGAGTTTGTGGCTCTGTTTTGTGGCCAGTAAATATCAAGGTTCTCCTAAGTTATATTACATAATAACCACATCAATGCGCATGCTCTGATTGGTCAATCAGCTGTGGCTTATTGGACTGGAAAACTCATGGAAAAATTGCGTGTCTTCTTGTGATTTACAAATTCTTCTTGTGTTCTACCAGCATCCCGCGTGGTTTATCAGCCTATCAACCATAGAAACTTGCGGTCTATTGCTTATGTCATTCCTAATGGTGACTTGTGCTTATGCTTACAAATTTTGTGTGAGAAATTAGCCACTGTCACAAATTTTACCGCAGAGGTTTATGCAAAGCAACACTACAATATTATAAAATAATGTTAACAAAGCTAGCTCTCACCTTGGATCAGCAGTACCATTCTTGGTTTCCATTTTTCTTCTGACCTCTGCCTGTCTCTCTCTTTGTATTTCTTCATGCTGTGACTGGAGTTTCTTTGCAGCACTTCTCCGTTCCTCTACTTGCCTTTCTTCCTCTTCCTTCTTTCGCCGTTGCTCAGCTTCAATTTGTAAGAATTCCTGGTCAAAAATAAACCATCAGTAAAGCAATTAGCAAATGACATCAATTTAAAAACAAACACCTTGCAAGGCATAATAAACAGTACTGCTCAGGAAATCTGTTCAAAAGCTCTCATTTCAAGAGGCACTGCGAGCGTTAAATTCTGACAAGCAACGGAAGGTTTAAACAGCAACGATGGAGTTTAATAACACAACTTGTACTATAATTACATGCGACAGAACTTTCCTGAATTGCAGCATCAAAACGTTGAAATTCATAAAGGGGACATTCATAACCTTCCTTTGAATGGTCCCACACCAGTGTCATACACAACAACCTTCAGACAAACATGCACAAGGGTTTCATCTTGTACAGCTAGTAAACAGGACCACAAATGAGAACTATAAAACAACTGTCCTTTGAATAGTCATAGGACTGAACAAATTATCAATTGATACTATCAGAAACAACAAGTAGTTCTGGGAGCTAGTTGCTAAAAAAGTTAGCGACAATACGGGAAAAGCAGTTGTGCAGTCAGTTGATGTCCTGCTGCAATCTTTGGTCTTTCTCAGCTTAATTTCCAGATCTTGTATACTTTGTTTCCACATGTAGTTCCGACTCAAGTAAGTATAACAAAGCCTTTTTTGAGCCTGGTGGCTTTAAGGTGCTGACTCGCATATTCATGGCATGACATGGCAACAATGATTGCTACATGGCAAGAGTAGTCCTGTACCTCTTCCAGATCTGAATTTTGATTCATACTCTTATCCTGTAGCTCCTTTTGCTTCAAGGGCTGGGGGCATTGTTTAATTCATTACGTACTGTTTGCTGAGCCAATCATAAACTCTGTTTGGAAAGCTACAGGCTTTCTCCATGGTACTCCCTATGGATAGGACACTATACCAGGGTAGGTCACTCCCCACCTCTCCCCAGAATTTTCTCAGCCTGCATTAACAGTTCTCCAGTACAAACACTTTACTCCTGGGAGGGGAGATACATGTTACATGGCAAGAGTCAAGTGCCTTGTCCAAGAGCACAGTGACACCCAATAGTACTCAAACAGACCCAGGTATCAAAGCATAATCTTGCTCAAGACATTATCGTTGGGTCAATAACTCCCAGTGAAAAATGCATGTATATCAAAATAGTTAGGAAACACAAAACTTTCCATATTCATCTTTTAATAGTTTTGATTCTTTTACATCTCCATGTATATTTAACGAATTAAAAATAATTTATATCAGTTTGATACTTTCAAGTTTATCACAAATTAATAGTTTGTAACAAGGTAATAAATTAATGTTTATAATATGTACTACACAACGGTTCAAACATTATAAATAAACTACCACCAACACATACTTTGTACTACTTGGTTTCTTAAAATAAATTATGACATTTAATTTATACAGACCACTCACAAATGGACAATAACTTATTATCAAAACAGTCAGTCGTGCCTTCTTATGAATACAACAAATTTCACATAAAACCATGTTGAAAATACTGGCCTGTTATCAGCTTCCAAGAAACTAGAGTTCCAAGAATGGCAAGTAAACAAAATATTATTTTATGAGTGAAGCCAATCAAAATTTATCCATTGTATGCAGCTTTCACAATAATATTCTTCAATGACCACGTTATTGACCAAGGTAGATCAGGTCAGATTACCCTGTCGTGGCCCTACCAATCAGCCCCTCTCAGTATTCATCAAAGTCTATAAACTCCTTATTTATTAATGATATATTTTTTAGCACTTGACTAAACATTTGCTAACAAGAATTGGTGTCTTTCCCCCAGTTATCATTGCATCAAATGCAAAACCAATCATGTGTGTACCAGCGCAAAAATGTCAAATCAATTCAAATCAAATTGTGTTTTAACTTATGGGATTCTAAGGGAAGGTAATCAAATTCTCCAATATCTACCACTACAAATCCCCTGAGATAGAGAAAGAGAGTTACTGCTAACTATTAAGTTTATACTGGAGGGGTTAAGTAAAGTATATCAGTGACTTTACACAATGAAAAATCTATCACGTAAATAAAACAAAAACTTCCCACATTTAAAACCACTTTTTTCTTTGAGTAGTTCCTGATAATAGCATCAGTCACTTTTGTTCTTTGTTTTTCTGACGACCTAAAAAAGCACTCAAGATAATGTAATCTCTTCACCTTGAAATCTTTTGTCTTATTTCAAGACATTCATTAATTGCATACAAAATTTACAGCCAATTCATTCAAGAAACAGATAAAATAACGTCCTTCAGAGACAAAACTAACCTTATACAAGTACTCAAGGCCACATCAATTTAATATTCAGCTCCTTAATTTCTATACTTTAACTGCTAAGTCATTTTCAAAGTGATAACATTTAAATGTTGAAAGTGAGAGTGGTTTGGATGCTATGGCGTCACCATAATAATTTATTATTTCTAATAACCTAGAATTTCATCAAACATATTACTTGAAGGAAAGAGCTCTTACATCAATATATTACGTAAAAGGAGAGAGTACTTAAATCATCCTGGGTGGTTGCCAATAAAAATCAGGTTTACAATGCTTTAAAATTTAATTACCTTCAAAGCAATTCAGTTATCTTTAAAGCACTTCAAACTACTCTTAAAGAGTACTGCAA
This sequence comes from Platygyra sinensis, assembly GCA_019787425.1. NCBI lineage: Eukaryota > Metazoa > Cnidaria > Anthozoa > Scleractinia > Merulinidae > Platygyra > Platygyra sinensis. The sequence goes on from JAHPZR010035436.1 coordinate 32,269, forward strand.
AATGTTGGAATAATTTTATATTTTGTCAGCAGAGTGTTCAGGGAAAAGTTTATGTTTTAAACAAATTCTTCACACATGAACCAAAAAAATAAATAAATAAATTAGTTACGCGAGTCATTATGTGATAGATAAGTGCATCTGAAAACAACAACTAACGCTCTTCTGGTCAAGAAAATTCTTTACATAAATATACCATACTATATGCTATATGTTGCATAGTATGTTCAGAATAGTTTAGTTCTTTAAGTTTTAGCTTCATGAACCAAGGCACCAAAAATCAATTATTGCTTTCAGTTTTAGACTCACTTAGTATAAAAACAAGGTGCTACACATTTCACACCAGCATGCTTCCCTCAGTTGTTTGAAGCACAATATGAATCAACATAATCAAACAATACGTGCTGACTTTAAATTCAGTGATAAATTATAATCTATGATTTTTTCTTTGAATAGAGTTATTTATTCATGAAATGCCTAATTTGGCCTTCAAACAAGTGCATCATCAATGCATCATTACTTCTTGCAGTGTTTTAATTGATCTAAACACAGAAAAAAAACTTTCTTTTGTTATATTCAATTGTCAAGCACATGCTTAAAGGCCAGCACTAGGAGAAATGTTGTGGGGACATGAAGTGGGAACACGTTCAAGCAACAGTTTTCTATTTTGACAGGCCAGTTTTTGCAAAATTTTTTTCTGGTGCAGGTATAAAATTGTGTCCCTGAACTTGATGCATGACATACAGCTGATTTGAATTTGCAAATCATGAAGCAAGGACAGAATAGCCTCAATATTCAATGTTACATTGTGTGCAATGCTCTTACAAACTGTTCCTGCTGCAACACGTTTTCATGCCTCAATCCGATTCATGTTCACTACCTTGCATAACTTCCCTGGTCCTATGCATGCACGCAAAGGGTTTGTCCCTGATACACATCCCTACAACATGTCCCTTAGTATGAGCCGACCTTAATAAGTTGGAACTGGTTTGGTGCCTTATCTTTCTTTGAAAACCCAGAAAATACCCAGGCAAAGCAAGGCCACAAAAAAAGACAAGAAAACTGCTCCTGGATTAAAAAGAGCATACAGTAGTATAGCAAGAATAGGCCAGGAAGTAGTGCTGAAGAAGATTGTCTTGAAAGGAGGGATCTGCAGAGGTGGCCGTGCATTTATCTGAAATGAAATGAAAGGCAAAAGTTACTGTGTGAGCCAACAACTACAGGAATTTACTTCATGGAAATAAGTGTTCCTGACGTTCAACTTAGTTCCAAAAAGTAATGCATTGTTAATGGCCACACAGAAACTTGTGTCTTTGTTTGTTTTAAGCTCTACTTTTATCTTTGCCAATTGAGATCTTTTTTAACAAAAGTTATTCTCATTAGAAAAATTTTAATTGCTTTGGGCCACCTCACTTTAGTGTAGAGAGTTTAATTTACTAAAAAATAAACCAAGCATGTGTGACAATTAACTGTTAATGACAGAAGGTTAAACAATTAGTTTACTTTAAATAATATCATTTTTAACAATAACCACTTAAGAAGCATGCTCTGTAACACAGAGAAGAGGTGTAAGAAATACTCAAGCTTTGCAAATGAGTAGACCAACATGGATTGAAATAATGCACTGTTTTCCTACATTTGAAAGGCCACCGGCAAGAACGTCCCCTTGATTTTTTGCTAAAATCGAAAATGGCCAAAACAGCTCCAAACTTCGGATGCCAATTTGTTTATACCTGTAGAAAACTGCCTTGCACTTATTTCCCCTCGTTTCTGTTGCGTATTCCAGAAATAAAGTATGCAAAACACTTGCTTGTCACAGTCCGCGCGCGTCTTTAGGAACTGCTTTGTTGCACAATACTATTAGCATTGTTTTTCTTTTAAGTTTTTTCAAATGCTGACTTTAACTCCTAGGGTTAAGAGTTCCCACTTTTACTAGATTTAGGGTTAGGGTTACCGCTCGAGACTAGGGTTAGCGTTGAAGGTTAGGCTTACGGAACAAGGTTAGGGTTAGCGTTTGGGGTCGGGGGTATGGGTCGAGCTTAGAGTTAACGTTTAGGCCTAGGGTTATTGCTTAGGGCTAGCGCTCAGAATTAGGGTTATTGCTTAGGATTAGGGCTAGCGCTCAGAATTAGGGTTATTGTTTAGGGTTAAGGCTAACGCTCAGAATTAGGGTTACTGCTTAGGATTAGGGCTAGCGCTTAGGGTTAGCGCTAGTGCCTCGGTTCGGGCTAGAGTTAAGGTCAGGACACGTTGGGGTTAGCGGTGTTAGGCCAAGGGAAACAATCTCGACTTGCACGAATCGATACCTAACTAAACTCAATGAAAAGTGGCTAGAGAGAGAGGTTGGATGTTTTGCAAATCGGCTACGTCGGTGATTGAAATGTTTCTACGTGAAATTACTTTTTTGGTACAAAACTGCTCGTTCCATGAAATGATTATATCTGACAACACAGAAAGAGAAAGCCTTAAGCTAACACGCTGCTCATGCCGAAAAAAAGCGCATGAAACGGAAAATTCATCAGCAAAGGAACGCTGAAATACAAAGCAAAACTTACATTTGAGCTGAAGTTTTCTTCTTCCTATAGTCTTCCCATAGTTAAACCTGCGATCAGGCGTTCTTTGTCTTTTTTTCTTCGCGGCGGGCTCGATTCTATCACAATTCAAAGTAATCATCTGCTTGGAAAACCACGATACACACACACGGAACGCTTGCTTGCGAATTTAACCGACCTGCGATTTCTCTTTGGCCCGTAAAAATGGCTTAGAAACTTCGAAGGTCTTCGAAGCACAGGTCAAATGCAACGACTTTGCTGCCTGGCCTTTCTCACCAGTTCCCGGCCGTGTCTGAGTCACGCTAACAAGTGCTACAAGTCGCGCACACCATGGTCACGGCGCTTTACGTATGAAAGATTATTATGGGATATCCCAGAAATTTTTGGAGCGAAGGATAGTGAGGCGGCTAATTTCAAGAAAATAATAAGAGTCTAGAAAGCAGTTCTAATTTCCAAAACTGACACACGCCGAAGTTCGGCAAATGAGCCATAAGTCCACGACGGATGCTTTGTTTTGGACGAAGAAGCGTTTCTAGACTCTACCGCCTGGCTCACTTGTTCCTCAATGGCTAAGCTCACGGCAGACTTAAACCATGATCTCGGAACAAGAACACACCTCGCTTCTTTGAGGCGTGCTAGTGACTTTGATCGAGGGTCAAAGGCTTAATGATGCCAAATCTCCTACCAGGCGGGCGCAAATATTCCTCGAATAAGCGTTGAATATCGGTGGAAATAACGAGCAAACTCTGCGTAATAAACAGGTAAGCCAGCTCTGACTTTGTGTTATCGCTTTGCGCGCCAAAAGCGTAAGTCACTGACAATGGCAGCTAAAAAACATGTCATCCCAGATCCCTACCAGTAAAAACGGCAATTAAATTACAAAGACACGGAGAAGGTTTTTGAAAGAAAAAGAAAAACAGAACGAAAAAAAAAAAGATATCACCGACCTCGAATCGAGCCCACGAGTGTCACGAAAAAACAAATACGAATCAGCTTCGTTCAGCGCTTATCCACTTGAGCTAACGGAGCGGCAGTGCGAAATCATTGCGTTATAGTGACTTCATGCTTTAGCCAAACAAAAGGTTTCTTTTGTTTTTCGTTTAACAATAGATCTCCAAAAGATGCCGCTTGGAAAACTGAGTCAGTTTTGCATACGTTATTTCTAGAAAACGAAGAGAGACCCTGCGAAACAAACTTCAGAGCAATATTTCTCAGGTAAAACAAAGCCCACATGCCAAAATTCAGCTACTTTTGAGCACTTTGAAAATGGCCAAAAAATCAAGGGGACGTTCTTGCCCGCGGCCTTTCATTTAATGGTTTTGTTGTTTTAACGAAATGTATGCACGGTCACCTACAGCAAATTACAACATTAAACCTCCTTGACATACAGTGTAACAAACTTAATGAATGTTTATAGGATTAACAATTTACAGTTCTAGATGTTTCAAGACATTTACCCATATCTCAGGGTCTCTGGTACAAAGAAAGCAAGTCAAGAGTGGATATTTTCCAGTTTCATATATTTTGAGATACTTAAGAGGAAGTTTAATTTGTAACAAAAATATTTCATGCAGAAAGAAATAATGGTATATGCAACGTATGGTGGTATGACAATGAGGAAGACCGCATGTATACATACACGTTAATAAGTTAGTACATGTACAACAAGATTCTCAGAAAAAGAACTTTGAGTTCTCCTGATAGGAGTAAAACGCAATACATCATTGATTTATTATTACGATCTTCCACACACTAGAAATAGGATCCTATCTACACTGCATGAAAACCTTTGCTCACAATCATTGTGACCAATGACATGGCATTCATCAAGGCAACAGTTTGACAACAACTAAAACTATGCATATATCAGAAACCACTGGAAGATTGGCATGCTCTTTCTTCTAAGTTTTCATCCCAAACTGGTTAGTTGTTTTTGGTTGAGCTATACATTGTAGCATTTCCATTCTAACAGAATTCTGCTCTCCATTCGCAGATTGATTTTGTTACAATTGTAGATCCAGTTCTATTACAGTCTTGGGAGTATACGTCCTTGTTTGTTTCCCCATGATATGAATGTGTTTTCAAAAGAAAATCTCATAGAGCAAATTGCTTGTTTCTATTGAAATTACAATACAAGCAAACATATCCTGCAAATGAAGGGGAATTTCTTTATGGTTGACCATTAAAGTTATTTACTTCCTTCAAATCTTGTAGGTGTCAGAGAGGTTCCATGACAAGAAGGAAGCTATTTTTTGACACTCTTCAAGTATGGAGCAGTCACAAAAGAAAGAGTTTCTATTCCTTGGAGACTGCTATCCTGACATGGTGGGATGGCTTGTGACTCTTAATGATCCTAAAGCTGTCAACAATTCCTGTAATCTGTGGCACCTGTTACTAAGTATGCTTGATAGGTCCTTGATGTTACAGGTGAAATTGTCTGTTATTCATACAATTCACTCACAAAGTAATACATTTGCTACAGGTGTAGAAAACAACGCTACAGGTGACTCAAAACTTAATGACAACCTTGATGCCAGTGGCGGTTGTACTCCTGTAAGGTTCAACCATGGCAGACAGGCCAATCAGGGAGATTCCTTACTGAAACCAGTCTCCTCCCTCTGGGTTGGAGGTTAGCCATGACAAAAGACTCTGTCACAGGAACACCAACAACAGATGTTCAACCTATTGGTTACTAAGGGCCCTCAAAGCCAGCAAAGGCTGGAATGACTAGCAGCAGTGAAAACCAACAAGAAGTTGTTGCTGTGAGTCTGGGATCCCTGAGAACCAAGTCCAAATTTTTGTTGATTACCTACCCGTCTAACGTCCCTTAAGTCACTCGCAAATGAACACCAGAGGGTAAAGGGAATAAAGGCCATTCCAAATCCACCTGGAGGAGACCTGCAGAGGCAGAACTTCAGGCTCTAAGCTTAAACTGGGAGCAAGGCTCACAGCTTGCAGAGGACCAACAGGAGTGGAGAAAGCTTGTTGATGCCTTATGTGTCACTTGACATTTCAAGGACTGACGATGAAACAGTTCACAAGTATGTATTTAAGAAACACAAGCATAACCTGAAAATAGTTCTTTCTGTAAGGCTGCATCTCATACGTGACCACATCATGGCCTAGCAAATTGCATGGTGGAGAGTGCCCACTGACTCCTGGAAGAAAACTTTGCAATTCTAGTAGTATATAGTACAGGAATCCCTTTCTTTCTTTGAAGAAAACCATCATCAAAAATCACAGATGTACATGTAAACAATTTAATGTACAATGGACTGTAAACATTTGCTGCAAATGAATATTACAAAATGCCTAAAGCAGTGGCAGGTAATATAAGGCTTGCCGGAGTCAAACATATCCCAGATTACCACAAAAAGCTACTAACAACAAACCTTTTCAAGTTCTTCTCCTTCAGTAAATTCCTCATCTGGTTTAGATGGTGTTTCTCCAACTTCCACCTCATGGGCATCTGCAAGAAGTTGCTGGGCCCTTTCAATCTCTTTCTGAATCTCACGTCTCTTCTCTTCCGTTTCAAACACATTGGACAGGGGGGCCCTAGATCTCTCTCTTTCTCGTAAAGAACTTGGTCGATAAACATCTTTCTCGTAAGCCTAAGGCAATAGAAGAGAAGTCTCAATAACAAATCAGACTTTTCCCTTGATTGATTATCATAATAATTGTCAAGTAATGCAACTTTATTTCCAAGCTTAAATTTTGTCAACACAACTCACACTGCATTCTACTACCCTCAAATAAGATTCAAATAAATCATTATCAACAGAATAAACTATAAACATCTAATCTGACATAAGGTGACTTTCCAAACCCAGTGGGCTAATCAAATAACAATAGGACTGGTTATAGCCTGAAGCTATCAAGAAAATTTTTATTCCCATTGGACAGTAACCATGTTAACCGTATGTTACACCCCACATTTTAATCAAGCTACATGTACAACAGTACTCAGGCAAAAACTTTGCCTATACCAATGGAGGGACACTAGTAACATATTGTTTCCAAGAAGATGGCACAGCTTGGACAATGGTCACAAATTAAACTAGCTCTGGTGTCCTGGTGACATGATTACAGCATTTTCTAACCTACATATTTTATGGGCAATATTGTTGTCCTGGTATTGGACTGGAGACAGCTTTCAATGGAGGCTTATGTGGGGGAATATCATTTAAAACAGATGGATGCCACTTGCATTTGAAAAGACTCCTTACATCAGCCTCAGTTGCAAGCTAATTCCAGTCCTGTACTGCAAGTACGAATATGGTCTACTGTGGGTTGTGTGTATGAGGGCCTAATTATGAGGTCCACGCACCCCTTAATTACTGCAGCTTAGCTCACCTCTCTTGAAGAAGCATTCCTTGAAAACTCCAATGAGTGTGCTCTTCTAACTCTGTCAATCATCAGATGATTTTCAGAAGCATCGTCACTGTAACAACAATTAATAGACAATAAATAAGCATCATATAAGACATTTTAGTGGCAAGTGTTGCTCTAGTTTTGGAAAGACCAGATAAAGCATCAAAATCAAAAGAGAAAATACACACTAAAATCTCTAATAAAGGATCTACTGTTTTCTCTCCCTTGATATCAAGACTTTTAGATGCGTTTTGTGGACTTGCTACTAAGCGGAGTTAGCGAGTTCCAGAGAAAATTAAAATTAATGTTACATGTAAATCGGAATTAAATTGGTTCAAACCTTGATGACCTTGAAAGAGGATATCTTCTAATTTCTCTGTCAAATGTTCTCCTCTGCACAGACAACAATAACAAGTATTTGTAAAATTACATGATTGAAATCAGCACTGAAAGAAACTACTGTTATATGATAGCACATAATAGTCAGGGTGCCCACGCTGGGAAAGGGGGTTAAAAAATGAGTTCGTTTACTCGGCAAGCTGGCAGACTTTGATTCACCCCGCAATGTTCTTTAGACCTTAGGGAATAATAATAGGGTGGCAGTGGAGCTGGCCAAGTGGGCCATGGTAATTTACAGCACCTCAAAGTAAACCCCTCCTGAGTATCTATGTGTTTTCTAAAGTAATTTTCACAACAATCTGGGACGAGGGGTGAGATAGTTTATCACCTATGGTCATCAACAGATTATGTCTAACAAGGCAAAATTTATTGACAAGTTAGAGTTCATGCAATGGATAACATGATGATGTTTATAATAAGTCACGTGATCAGATTTGGACGTCAAAGTCAATATGGCTGAGTACAATTTATCTGTACACGCAATCGTAAACATCTTTTTGTATAATGTTCCTTTTGCGCATCAATTAAAAACTATTGAGGAAAATATTATGCAATTTAGTGATAGTTCACGCATAGAAATCGAGAGCAAATAATGTAATTGTTTCAGCATAAATCTAATAGTCCTTTAAAACTTCACTTTTTAAACAAAGTTTAAGGTGGCTCAAAACAGTTTCCAGCACTTTCCAAGACGTAGATTTTGATGGATCATTATTACCACTCTTTATCAATTGATGCTACAATCATGGTATCAAAAAACTGCCCAATCATTGGTGAACAAGTTGGTATTATTTTCGTGACACAATAAGTTACCATAGCAACACTATGGCCAGCTAAAAACACCCTTAATTTTAGCTTTAAGTGCTTATATTTCAAAAACGGCACGGTGAAATTTTTTCTTATTATAGAATTTTGATAAGCAGGATAAGATGCAGCTTTTGGCAAAGTTTGAAAAAATTCTGTACATGGGGTTCAGAGCCACCTTAAATTTTCGAAATTTTGATGTACTGTTGGGGCGACTTCTTGCAGCATCTTCATATCCGTTAAGTAAATTGTTTTTAATCTAAAGTAGTTTAGGTGGTCAAATGTTCTGTCATAAGGTAGCATTGTACTGAATGTTTCAAGATGCAAAAGCCAATTTATTTATCATCTCACACTGTTGAAAAAAGTTTGCCTTGACTTGTTTGACATACATACATACATACATACATACATACATACATACATACATACATACATACATACATACATACATCATACATATATACATAAACTTTATTTTGTCTCGAATTTAAGAGTAGCTTTTATAGCTAATTTCTCCGAGAGAAAACTAACAAATAGCAAAATATGACAACAAAAAATAGACAATAACATTATAAAAAATCTGACATAGTTGCGTACTGGCTTCTTATTGGTGAATGCAAGCTCGTACAATTTTGTCCCAGCAGATTTTAATGCTCATCCTCTGACCTTGCTAATGTTCTGCGAACCCCCTGGTAAAAAGCCATACTCATCACGTGTGCACTTTCATTCCCATCAACGCTATTCTGCAAGTAGTCTGCAACAACAAGGTTAATGATTTCTGCAAGATTCAGAGAAGGACTGCAAACGAGTTCAAATCTATTTCTCTCGTACTGTTGATGGAATTGTATCTTTTTGCCATAGTGTTGAATTAATCTTCTCTTTAAGTTTTGAACTTTATACTTGTCAACCAAGCCTTTCTACATTCCAGAATCAGTAAGGTGACGTTAATTAAATACCTGACAGCGTCGCCATGTCATAAGCTCTTCCCTCTTTAACCAGCCGCTTTTGTTTAATAATTTCATTGATCAGTTTCAGAAACGCGCTCTCATACTCAGCCTGGATACTTGTGTCACCCCAAGTAGACTTAGATGATGATGCGGCAGCTGCATATCTTCTATAACAACCTCTGTGGTACTTGGCTTCCATAGCAACCAGATCCTCGCCACAAATCCTCATCATCATCATCTTGTCATTCCGGCATTGAGCATCGTTCATCAATGTGTCACAGGCTTGCAAATTAGCAACCTGCATCAGATCTCTCTCTTCTCTACTCTTAACCTGCTGGCAAACCATACACAGGTTCCAAATCGTAGCCATGACTGAACTTCGTAGCGTGATGGATGTTGAAGGCTGTAATGCCAAAGGGTCATGTTGTGTGCTAGCGTGATATTTAACTTCTCATTACTGGTGTAGGTGCTGTAGGGCGATTTATGCTCACTGACATTTTCTACTAAGAATGTGTTATTTTTTAGGTCGGGTGAAATGAGTCTGAAAATGTCATCATTCTTTTGTTTGGCACATTCCATAAATTTGTCAACAGTTGACTCCATTCCATTTCGAAGTTTTTCGTTTTTTTCTTGACTGTTTGACATTTGATGCAATTGTCATGGTTAGAACTAAGTCTTGGTCTTTTAGAACTTAAAATTTAAACTATTCTTCAAACAGCCTTTAGCTGATCACGGAGATCATCCCCCAGTATTCTTTATTTAAAATTAAACTAGTCGTATCTGATTCTATATTATGTATTTTTGTATTTATTTATTTATTATTTATTTATTTATTTATTTATTTATTTATTTATTACAAACAAGTATCGTGGTTTACTTCGCTCGTCAGATGTTTACTTTATACTTCGAATTCTTTTATAACAACTTTCACCTTCCTTTTTGAAACTCAGTTTCGAGATGCAATCCAATCGGCTGACTCAAACGACTTTAGTATCGAGAGAAAAAGCAAATTACAAGGTAATTTATAAAAGAATAAAAACAGTTGACTTTTTTGTATTAAATTACTTTGTAGACGAAATAATAACCACCATGATCCCAGAATCAGACAAACTGTAATCACTAAGCGCACTCTGAGAGAACATGATACCGAAAGGTATTATGGGAAATAAAGTTTGTAGGAATGAATAGAAGGGAAAATGAAAGTAGAACAACGATAACATAATGCTTTTAATCCATTATTTTTAATAATGGCATGTTTTCATTGCGTACCTTTCCTTCAAAATATAGTACATGTGTAAAATATGGGAATTAGTCTAAATGTCATAGCATCACAGAAAAAGAATATTTCTTTAATAGAATTGCTATGGAAATACACAATTTAGAAATTAACATACAGAAGATAGAAGTGAAGCTACCGGTTTTTCTTTATAGTGCCTTAATTTGGCAAATATTCAATTTAACATTGAAGCAACCGTTCTAAATATTAAAAAGAGTGAGCGGCTTCATTAAGTACAATTTCCTAGGAGACATCCCTAATGAACTACTATGAATTTCCACTTCTTAAATTTCAATTTTACACCAGCCACTCTCACAACCCTAGACAACGTGAGCATACGAGGAAAACAGGTATTTACAAAATATGTGTGATTCCAAGCATAGTCTCTTTACAACTAGTGATGTAGAGTTACCCCCGGCTCACACGCTAGCGTTGCAAATTCTTTCACACATGTGGGGTAATTTTTAAACCCTCCCACTACAAACTGCCAACTCAAGAGTTTCCACTGCCACCCCAGCATTAGCTACCAAGGTCCAAGGAATAATTCTAGTAAAGTTAAAATTTGCCAGCTTTCCAAGTAAACGGGACGGCCATAGTCGGTCACGGGCACCCGGACTATAATGACTGAACACCAAACTGACTTGACTTGGCTAAGCGGGGACAAAACATTATCCCCACAACATGTTGTATGAAATTCAGCTGGTTTAAATTATAAAGCAGGGAAAAAATGACCTGAAATTAAATGTTGCATTGCATGCACTTGCATGCAAACTTTGTCTGCTACAATATAAAAATGAACCACTATCTGCATCATATGCACCAGCTTGTGTAATGACACTGCAAACATGCATCCTATGCATGCATGTGAAGGGGCTCATCCTTGCTACCACGTCCAGTCTGCAACATGTTCACTGGCGTATACCATGAATGTCTTACTACACAGGAGGGTTGTTACCATCCAAAGAGAAAATGTCTGTGCAGATGAATGCACAAATGTTACAAATATATCACTGTCACCATACCTTTTCCTGTTCATGAGCTGTGGCACTAAGATATTTGAAAATGTGTAATTTTCCTTTTGTGCAGACCTGTAACAACAAAACAACAGACATTAGCTCATTCCAGATTTAACTTAGCAATGCAGTATACATAAGAGAGATCTGCAGTTTTACTACAGAATACTTGAGTCCACAAATATGGAAAGAGATGTAGATTTTCATTTCCATTGGTTTTGGTTTTACTTCAGATAAGACACATAAGTGGCGCAACTTTTTTTACGCCAATTATGTTGCAAGTGGTGCAAAGATCTGCATACGAGCCAAGTGAGTCATCAGGCCAGCTTGTCCCAGTTTCTGAAGCATGAAATGACTAGGAATATTTTTTACTCCCTCTTCTGGACGGGATGCTCATCCATCCATCCCAGGGTCACCCCCCCAGCATCAAATTACTGGTACTCATTTGTGTACCCGGCTGAAAAGGGCTCAAATGCAGACTGCTCGATCAAGAATTAAGAACACTAAACACAACGCTACCAGGCCTCCTCAGTAGTTTCAAATCTGATAACTTCAAACGTTTCTTTTTTAAAAAAAGGGTTCAAATGATGTTTAACCAAAAAAAACAACATACCTGTGCAGGTGGGGATGTCAACGGGTTGTGTGCCAGTTCCAATACTGACAAACTTGTAATCAGACGATAAGCAGGGAGGAATCACTGACACTGTTGTTGTAAGAAAATCTAACCTAACCAATTTTAATTTACTAAGTTCTGCAAGAAACAGAAGAGATACAAATTATTTAAACAATACACACATAACTGTCTTTATGAATTAAAAGCACTGGTTGTGTCTGGTTATATGGCCATAACTATTACCAACTTTTAAAAATGCTGTGGAGAATACTTTATTGCAGCCTTGAATATAAGAACAGCTATTGGTAGAGGGAGTGAAAAAGGAAACTTTCCTGGGCCACAGTTTACTCTGAACCGAATGCAAACAGAATCAAAATATTCAGTCTCTCAGGAAAAAAGTAACATTGGAGAGATTACAGTTCTGTCTATAAAAGCCGACTGAGACCAACTGAAAATTAAATTAATTCACTTTTCACAAATTTGAACAAAAAAGACTTTCTTTGACCACTATTGGCTGTCAGACGGAGGGAAGGATGGGGTAAAAAAACTCTTTTTTCTGATTCCCACAATAAATTACTCCTATTGCAGTAATCCACTGCTTCCCAAAAATTCATTTCTTTGACTTAACATGTATATGTGAAGTTCACTGCCTTGCCTAATTCCCAAGCTTGAAAAAGGCCAATATTTCCTGACCCCAGGAACCATAATAATCCACCCTCAATAACACACATCATTATAGAGCTCTGTGTTCCACAGCACTTACCATCTGGTAAAACTTCTAAACGATTCCTCCGAATGTTCAAATCCTTCAAAGAAATCATTTCTCCCATGCTACTGGGTTAAGTGGATTAATTCATTTGAACTCAAATCCTGCCAAAAAATGAAGAATAAACTAGTAAAAATCACAGATTGAGTGTGTTCGTTTTCTCGCCTGTAATACAACTTAAATAGCCTCTGTTGCTGAAATCATTATCTTTGTCAACAGCCTGAGGTTTTACAGACAGATGTAAGTAGATCTTTAGATTACAGTC
>JAHPZR010035437.1:5000-7500 GCA_019787425.1 Platygyra sinensis
TTCTCATTGCCTGATTTCAAACCGTGAAGGACTAGGTATGAGTCTGTAAATTATGGGATTAGCGACTATTGATCCACATAGTCATAAAGTGCAGACCAAGCTTTACAAAAATCCCCACGTTTGGTGTAAATAGACCCAAAAGTAAGGAGGATACAGCCATCTGAAAATGTCAAAATTTACAAAAAAAATGTATGGCCATCCGGATGGCCATGGCCATACATTTCTTAAGGAGCCCATCATGGGCTTCTGTCTTTGTTAATTTTGACGTTTTTAAAATCACTGTATCTCAGTAAAAACTAGCCTGATTAACACCAAACTTGGGGATTCTGTGAATCTCGGTGTGCTCTTTCTGACTATGTGGATCAATAGTTGCTAATACCATAATTTACAGACTCGTGCGTAGTCCTTCACGGTTTGAAATCAGGCAATGACGTCTGGGTGGGTGGGAGATACCCCCGTGACGTCACGTAAGAACAACCTGTGGGTGGATCTACAAGAGGTCATACATCACAATACTCGCTCGACATAGAAAGCATACGGACTTTATCATCAAAGACTCACCTCTCCAAAACACAGTGGGACAACACTTCTTTCTTTCAAACAGCGGGTCAATGGCACTCGGGACATGCTTGTTTTGAATTTGCTGGCTTTCGAAAACAGATAATACACAGCATGGCGAAATCCAGACCAAGAAAGAACCCATGAGAAAACTCGGATTTCCCTCAAGACTACCTTGCCATACAGTAAGAACAAATAAACTCTGCTTTATTCAGTTTGACTGGCCGTATGTTTTCCAGAAATTACAAGGGACGAACTGAAAATTGAAATAAGTTTTTTGAGTGGGCTACCTGTGATAGGCCCACTTTTAGCTGGCGTGTTTGTCAGTAAACAATAGAACCCGATGATGGGCCGATTTTCTTTCGCGTTCCAGCGAATGAAAACGATGCCTTCTCGATCATTTTTTGTGTTCCAACGTTAACAGTCGATGGAGCCAGCGAACAAACACAATGTCTTGCCGATCTTTTTTCGCGTTCCCTCTTCATGTCACATGGTCGAAGACCAGCGATGTTGTTCTTCGACTTCTTAGCCCTTTGCGGTGAGCTACGAGACTATTTTGAACAAGTAGCCAGGTACAACATTCGGGAAATGTTTTGATTGTTTGAGCGTTTTTAGCATAAGAACATAATTTTTGAAAGGAAACGGCGATCGGCGGACCGCTACGGCGTGTAAATCACAACTGCAATGGTCGACTGGTGGGTGCAGCAGACCATATTTTACCAACTATTCAATGTGCAGGACAAAGTTATTCATGAGGCTCTTTTGTTTTTCACTGTTACCACCACAATGTTTATAACGGAGCTCCGGCGGCCCGAAGGACCGCCAAGTGGAGCACGATAATTTTTGAAACAGAACCACATGTATGCATAGAAATTGGAACCCATGCAACTCTTTTTTTATGGTCAACTTGGCTAGTGGCATGGATCACGGGCGCGTGCGCCCAACGACGACGAACGACGACGTCGCACAACATGGCGGCCATCTGTTCGATCCAGCTAATACCAAGTCATGCAGTCTTGAATTAATATATGTTATTGGCCGGCTGGGAGGTCCGTATAGGGAAAAACTGTGACCGAGGTCTTGAAAATGCTGCCCGAGGCCGCAGGCCGAGGGCAGCATTTTCAAGCCCGAGGACACAGTTTTTCCCCATACGGGCCGACCCTATGCCGGCCAATAACATTTTAATCTTTTTTATTCTTGCCGTAAACTGGCTTACAAGTGCGTTTGTTTACGCAACTTTGCCATTGAATCGGCTTACGCCGTCTACAAACTATTCGCAAAAAATCTAACGAGCGAAAAAACGAGTAAATCAGATACTATACGAAGGAAGATGTATTAAAGAACAGATTTATTTCGAACTACTTTATGTTAGTGCATTTAGTTCCCTACTTAAGGTCTCCAAAATTGTTTTGCAGGTGTGAAATTTTGTTCAAATTTTGAAGTTGTGCTACAAAAACAGTTTTTGTCGATCATTGCGAACTACTCGACTGAATTAGACTTTTCTACCGCAAATTGAATAGCAGATAGCGAGGAAATTCGTTAAGTGTACTCCACAGTAATTCTCTGAAGTACAGTAACGATTACAGAGGGAAACTCCACTGAAATTGACTCAGTTTTCACTTAAAATTGCACAAAGAGACACACCGGATTACGCGCCATTACAGCGCCGAGCAACAAACAACCAAACAAACTCTCACAACTACAAAAACTTCAATTGAATTTACTTTCAGTAACTTTCCTTGCCATCTAAGGGTGAATAGAGGTAAACTTGCGCGTATTTGTTCGTTCTCTGTTAATCCGGGGCTAAGAGCAGAAGAATTTCTTCATGTGTAAGACAATAGCTCCTCTGAAAATAAGTCATGTATAGTCTTTATTCTGCTCCTGGATGCGCATAAAAAAGTTGTTGTTTAATTTAAAGTGCTAGTACAACCACAAAACAATT
>JAHPZR010035437.1:20000-27500 GCA_019787425.1 Platygyra sinensis
CTTATTTTCAGAGGAGCTGTTGTCTTACACATGAAGAACACTTCATAAATTCTTCTGCTCTTAGCCCCAGATTAACAGAGAACGAACAAATACTCGACAATATTAGCGCCACCATTCTGGTAGCTTGCCCATTGTAACAGCTGTTGTAACTGCGCAATTCATTGCACCACTGTAAAGACACATTTATATAGTATATAGATTTAGGCCAGCCTAAAGACGTAGCTCCTGGGCCGGGTTGATCAAAGCACGATTAAGCTAACCCAGGAAAATGTTAAGTTTGGATTTGAGTTTTTTAACTTTGCGGTGAGGTTTTCTGTATATTGTTTGGCCTCCTGTTTGAGTTTTAATGATCACCATATACACAAAACAAAGCAGCAACAAACATTTGTATAGAAGAAAAAGGTATAATTTGGTTAAATTTTAAACCATGGTTAACGTTAACTGGCTTCCGAACAATCCTGTTTTCAACAGGTTAACCTGACATGAGCCTGCGATCCGAACGAAAACCAGCACTCAGTAAGCGGTCAACTTCAAAAAACACGCGACCTTGATGAGCTCTAAACCTGAGCCTGCGATATGGTCACATGATACTGGTCAGCGGATTTCTTGATTTGACAGCTGTCGATTGACTCAGGAGGGAGGGGTCAACACGTCAGATTTGGCTGACCCGATGATCATTGCCATTATGACGTCACGGCGAAAGAAGCGCGCAAATGCACAAAATTTTCGAAAATGGCGCCGTCGCCTTTCGCGGAAACAACGTTTTGAGGCGGATTTCTCCAATCATTCCAGCTTCAAATGGTATTGTATTTGGATCCCATGAAGAAATTGTCATTGTTCTTTCTTGTGAGGTAAGTAGATTTTAATTATAATCGAAAAATCTTGCATAAAGTGTATTTAAAGTATTACAGTCATCGCTCTCGAGTGGAAATATTTAGTGCAAAATTTTGACTATTCGTCTTGTAAAATTGCTTTTTTACGAGATCGGTGACCCAAAGAAACGTGTAACCATCGTCACAAAATAGCTTATATGTTCAAGAAATCATTGTAATCGAAGATGATTTTGAAGAATCAGCCGTAAAAATGATCAGTCCATTTGAGTATGAAATATTTGGACCTCGCGATCGTGCTCGGAGTGTTCTTTCACAAAATTAAAACCTTTTCACATATTCTGCAAAAGAAGTAGCAGACAGAAATATTATCCAAAAAGATGGAAATGAGAACTTTCACAAACAATAACTTAAGCTTAACAAGCCTGCCTACTGCAAAACGGTGGTCAAAATGCAAAATGTAGACATTTTACATAGGAGGCAGACTGTAGACTTTATTTTAATAGAGGGTTGAGTGCTGCAATGAAAATGGGAATATGATATTCTTGGCTAGAAGACTCAGTTAATTTTTTTATACTTTTGTCTGTTTTTTTTTTCCCCACAAACTGCATCTGGACATCCATCTAACCAGCCAAATTTTACAAACAAATGTATGGAAAGTTAAATTATTAACTGAGCATCTTCTAGTTATGCTATATCCTCCAAAATTGTTTGGTGAATACAATCTTCTACCTAGTATTTTAACATTGCAATTCATAACTTGTGCAAAATTCTATTTTGGAAAAAGTTATTTGTGGTCAGATTCCCAAACAAACACTGTAATCTGACCGCTTTGCCTACCCGTCAAGATGGTGTCGAAAACCGTGATAAGGCCTATTCAGTTTCCCGTATGAAGCCTGTGTGGAGGAGATAGTACAAGGCCCCATTTATCTGGTCATGGGTATTAGAGAAAATCCTTTCAGACCCCTCTGAGGCAACTTTATCAAGTGTTAACACACAAGGCCCCATTTATCTGGTCATGGGTATTAGAGAAAATCCTATCAGACTCCTCTGAGGCAACTTTATCAAGTGTTTAGCTGAAATGAAGTTGTCCCAGCAGGATTACTAAAGCCTTTTTCATATTATATTGTATCTGCTTGGACATAACTTAAACAGTGGGTGGGGTTGGATCATTTTATTGAGAGAATTACATTTTTTAATGGTTAATACACATTGAATTCCTGGTGCTAGACCTCAGGAAATTTATCTTTTAGTTTACATTTTCTGTTGAATATAGTTAGGAGTGCTATAAAACAAATGAGGGAAGGGACAGGTCATATAACCATTTACTCCAGTTGGTAAATAATATTAATGAGAGACTTATCTGATCTTTTTAAACCTTAGGTAAACAGCATCTTCCACTACCTTTGAAAGACCATTCAAGCAGGTCCCATTTCTGGCAATACAATTATCATGGAAAACCATCTATTTATAGTCATTATACTGTCAATTAAACATTTAAAAACCTATCTTGTGTGGTTTTTGGGGGTATTTGCCAAATATGTTTGCTTGTCACTTGTATGATGCATTCTCTTAAAGCCAATAATAAACTCATCAATGGAAAAAGTAGATGGGAGCCCAGGATGGAAGGAGCTGGGGAGAAACCATGCTTGGGGTTTATTTTTACTAGTGGAGACCCTGTGATGCTCTTCCCTAGTATATTTCTTTGTAGGTTTGGGGGGCCATTTTGTAAACTACCAGGTAACCGGTAATAAAGTGTTTCAACCTCGGTAAATAAATAAAGTGTTTGTTTATTTGTTTGTAAGTTTAAACTTAATGCAAAATAATTGTTAAAGTTATCTTTATTTACCTAGGATTTATGATACAATACAATACAATACAATACTTTAAAAGTATACTTTAAAATACAATACTTTACAATACAATACTTTACAATACAATACTTTAAAATACAATACTTTAAAATTGAAAGCATAAAGTATAATAAAATAATTGATTATCATTTCAAACTTGAGGCAGTAAAGCTATTACAGTTTCTCAAGACAGATACCCTTAGAAAACTCCAACCAATGACTTAGCATAGGTGTTTAAAAATAGAGTAGTGGTAGTCAGGAGCTAACATAGTGAGATAATGGTTTGACAAACAAACATCAAACAAATACAAAAACATCAAAAACATAGTCAGTGTCAAACCATTATCTCACTTAGCATAGGTATTAGGAAGTGTCCCTGTTCATATTTTCTTTCCTCTTGAATTAATTCGCTAGCTGCTTGGAACCAAATTCTGTATTTTTTTAGTTCATATCACATCCTGCACAGTTTTCTTTAACAGTCTATACAGGTTTATTTTAAGTGAACTCACTGTAAGAAATGATAAAAAAATTATAAACCCAAAGCACCAGTTTAGGATACTTTCCTTGCGCTGTATGCGGACGCCCGAGGAATCAGATCCTGCTGCGATCTCCTATTCAACGAACATTTTGAAATGAAATGAGGCACATTTCTGCCAACAGGTCTCATTCATGATATTCCGAATATTAACTGATTCATCTAGGTCTCCTGTACAGCGATGTTATATAAGTTTAGCAGCTTAAATATCCACACAACGTCTGCTCGTTAGCTTGCGTCAGCTGGCTCGCCTCGCAGAAGAAAATGGTTAATATCTTCGACCGTTTTGCCGATAATTTAGCGACGAAAAATAACTTCTTTGTACATTATTTACTTTCAAACGCAGCATATGACTTGATAGTTCAAATGTCTTTGTAGGGCAGCAGTTCCCGCCAAATATTCCGAGGTTTTCGAGTGTAGTTTGATCAGCAGGTCCTCCGTAGGCCCGCGCTATCGTTCATAAAATAATGGGTTTAAACCCACTGATCATTTTTATGCATATGTTTAATGAGTCGTTTTCATCACCAATCAAACGTTTTAAACCATATCAAGGTCATATTCTTGTGTTCGTGTAGTTCATTGTTTTGTTCTTCAGATATCGCCCAAGAAAAGGGCACAAAGCTTAACTTTTCAATCGCGGTTTCAATAGAGCGCTCTCGAAATTGTGCTCGTTTTTGCGCCTTCCGACATCTACTTTTTGAAAACCAAAGTATTTTTGATCACAATATTAACAGGTCATTTTATTCCTACAGTCTGTTGATCGCTTCCTTTCAAATTCTCTGAGCAATCATCGGATGAAAAACTTTTCCTGGTGTCATATTTTGGCGGCCATTGAACTTCTCGGACCGGTTCACTTGTGACGTCATAATGGCTAAGATCATCGGCCGCGCAATCGCATTGCCGCACAAACAAAGTTGACCCCTCCCTCCTGATTTAACATAATATGCATGTCTAATATCAAAGATATATGGTGTAATCCAAGACTGCATGACTTGGTATTAGCCGGATCGAATGGATGGCCGCCATGTTGTCCGACGTCGTCGTTCGTCGTCGTTGGGTGCACGCGCCCGTGATCCCTGCCGCTAGCCAAGTTGACCATAAAAAAGAGTTGCATGGGTTCCTATTTCTATGCATACATGTGGTTCTGTTTCAAAAATTATGGTGCTTCGCTTAGCGGTCCTTCGGGCCGCCGGACGGAACTCAGTTATAAACAGTGTGGTGGTAACAGAGCCTCATGAATAACTTTGTCCTGCACATTGAATAGCTCGTAAAATATGGTCTGCTGCACCCACCAGTCGAGCATTGCAGTTGTGATTTACACGCCGTAGCGGTCCGCCGATCGCCGTTTCCTTTCAAAAATTATGTTTTTATGTTAAAAACGCTCAAACAATCAAAACATTTCCCGAATGCTGTGCCTGGCTACTTGTTCAAAATAGTCTCGTACCTCATCGAAAACGGCTAAGAAGTCAAAGAACAACATCGCTGGTCTTCGACCATGTGACATGAAGAGGGAACGCAAAAAAAGATCGGCAAGACATCGTGTTTATTCGCTGGCTCCATCGACTGTTAACGTTGGAACACAAAAAATGGTCGAGAAAGTATCGTACTAGGTACGAGTCTGTAAATTATGGTATTAACAACTATTGATCCACATAGTCAGAAAGAGCACACCGAGATTCACAGAATCCCCAAGTTTGGTGTTAATCAGGCTAGTTTTTACTGAGATACAATGATTTTAAAAACGTCAAAATTAACAAAGAAATGTATGGCCATCCGGACGCTGTGTCGGACAGCGTCCGGATGGCCATACATTTCTTTGTAAATTTTGACATTTTCAGATGGCTGTATCTTCCTTACTTTTGGGTCTATTTACACCAAACTTGGGGATTTTTGTAAAGCTTCGTCTGCACTTTATGACTATGTGGATCAATAGTCGCTAATCCCATAATTTACAGACTCGTACCTAGTCCTTCACGGTTTGAAATCAGGCAATGAGAAGAATCCCACACGAACATTAAGTGCCTTTCCTTGTGGTAGAATACAACATGTAAGACGCATGCGTTATAGCATTGTCACTATGATGCAATCTGTTCTCGAGTTCAGATTCATGTGTGCGATACCACACTCTCGTCTTAGTGGTTACATTTCAGGCAATATCAGTTCTTCTTTTTAGTGCATAGAATGCTTTTGTGACAGCGTAACTTTTGGAATCATCCTTAGCTCAGTTAAAAATGTTGTGTGCTGTTTTCAAAGTAATTCGTGTTTGCTAGGCTTTAAAGAGGGAAACGGATTGATCCCCTCAGCCGCTTGTTTATTTTCACCCCTATGAAAGAGAACAAGAAGTCCACAGATGTATTCACCCGAAACATTTCCGATTTGCATTAAAATTAGTAATGTCGCGACAAAATAAACTTCTCAAATATTGCTGCAGACACTCTGGCACTTACGGAAACCGCAAATAAATTTAGTCAGTCTTTGAGGGGACTCGTTCGCCGATGTAGGATATAATATCGGTCAAGTTGAAATGCTTCTCGGTTGTATTAATCGATATCAATGTGTATTTTGAACTGGTTTATTGTAAACACCAACGGTGGCAACATAATAAGAACGTGCTATTCAGAGACACGACGTGACTATTTGATAATTAATTAAATTAGTAATTGTTTAACGATGATATGAAAATTTGCCTCCTGAAAGAAACAGAATCATTCCTCTTTCATTTTTGTCATAAGTTAATAACATTATTTCATTTTTCCTCCAGTAGAAAAAAAGCGAGCATATCTTCCTTTGTATGTCTTTGAGAAAACAAGGGTATCATGTTACACACTTTGCGAGAAAAACATAAGTATCAAGTTACAAAAAAATAAAATTATCACGTTTGCTAGTTCAACGTATTAATGAATTTAAATACAGGCAGGAGACGACTCAAAATGTACTAACAGTCCTGCATAACACTCTGCACTATCTGAGATTGTCTCACTAGTTTCGTTTTAGAGATATTGACGTTTTTCTATTATGCAAATTATATCAGTGATGATGTCATACTACTGCGACTGAAAAGTGGTAAAAACTGAATAAACGATATCTCTGGAAATATTAAAGCAGTGTTCTTGAAACTTGGCAACACCAGCAGAAATTATTTTTTGTGTCATATACACTTTAAAAAACATCTGGCGATGACACCATCACTGACAGTGGTAAAAGGCAAACAACACATCCAATCGGTACAACAAATCACTGTTTACCAGTTGGGCACTTTTCTTGGATCCATTATTTAGAAACACGGTAGTGATTGAATCTTTGGGAAGAACTCATCATGATGTCTCGATGAATTTGTGACATCGCATACATCTTTCATCCTTTAAAAGGTGGCTGACAATTCTTTGATGGTCCCATCTTCCAGGATGTAAATCTAAGACCATGTATTCGAACGGACGTTCTGTCAAACGTTGAAACGTGTCTTGTAAATCTTGCCATTGGGTGGGAAACGCTTGTAACAGAAAATTCCTCATGCGTTATTGCTCTCGTGGATTCTTGAAGGCTACGATGTAGCTCTGGAAATACTCTTGGCATATTTCCCTGGCAGAAACATGTCTTGGCATAAGCAGAGCACTTTGACGCTGTGATGGTGGGAATTTTTGGTGAAAACATCCAACACCGTTTATCGTTCTCTCCTTCAGCCATGAGATCATCCAACAAGTGTAATCCGCCTTTAGGAAACCACATTTGCAATTTATCTGTGTCTGGGAAGCCTTCGTGAGTGGCGTCGGGAGCGAAGAAGGACGGCTGTTCTCTCAGGCTACTTCACTTTTAAATAAATCGCCTGTGGCTACAAGATATTTGGCTGCATCTAATACCTTCATAGGTCTATAGCTGAGACGTCTTTTAAGTTATATTTTCAATTCATTTCATGTGTCATTTATGTTATCTTAAGGGGTGCGCTTCACTTGGTTTGACTGTAAGTGTTTATTATTGTTGTTGTTGCCTGTAGAACTAAGGGCCTGTTTACATGGGCCGTGCTAGTCCGGCTAGCCGGGCTGGTGCTAGTTTACGCAACAAAAATCAACTCCGCGATTACATGACAACCGGGCCAGCCGAGATCCCGGTTTCGCGGTGCCGGTATTCCGGCTAACCGGGCTGAGATTTTACCATGTAATCGCGTTTGCCGGGCCAGCCCGGCTTATTAAGCCAATGAGAGTACAAAATCAAGCTCGATCGGTTCCCCATGGTTCATCGCATCAGCCATCAACAGTGCTGGCTCGCCTCATGTAATACCGGCCTG
>JAHPZR010035437.1:32500-38361 GCA_019787425.1 Platygyra sinensis
TAACAGTAACTTATCAACTTATTATAACATGTTGGGTTAGGGGAGCGGTAGGTGCGCAGGTTCTCAGATACTGATATTGATCCAAACTTTTTTTCTGTTACTTTGTTTTGGTTTTGATTCACAAGAGATATTAACATTTCGGAAAAATACCAAACGGATTTCGAGTCCCATGATAGCCTGCGTGGCAGGCCGTAGAAAGGGAGGACTGATCTTCTAGCGCTTCACGCGCTCGTCTTTCCCCTTTCCCTCCCCTTCGGACGCCTTCCACACAGGCTTGTCGCATGTAAGCTCGACCAAGGAAGGGTGGGGAAGGGGGGCACGCAAAAATAACTTTGAATATCTTTGCCACATTATCCAATTTTCACAAATTGAACATGTGTGGGATTCGAAACCCTAGGACCGTGACGCAAGTGCCACGGGAATACACTCGAGGATCACTCGACTGCGATATAAAAATAGTGTAGGTCCAGGTTCTTTACTTCACCTTAATAAGGGTTTCAAAATTTTGTAGGCTTATTTCACGAGAGTCTTTATCAAGTAGTTTCAAAGTACTATGATGTCAAAAGATACAATAAATATATTTTGATGAATTCGATTTGATTCGTGACTCTGACTTGTCAATTATCGTCACGCCATCTCATTGCTATCACACCCGGTATAACGCTGCTGAGTAAATCAAGCCATGCATGTGGACGGTAAGCCAAAAACTATATGTTGTTTTAAAATCTGAGAGGAAAACTTTCTACTTGGCAATACCATTTTGTTTTAATGAGAAAACTTAACGCCTTGCAGCACACGAAATAGAACTTAAAAGATGGAACAAATTTAATGTTCACAAATTTCCGCTTCAGTAATCAAATACGCATGTACTCATAAACAAGTTAGAAGCGTAAAAAAGTATTACTTTCTATACAATTGCCCACAGAAGATAAAAAATAACTATAAATCATTTAAATGGGGGAAAGGGTCGCATTCATACTAAAATTGTATTTATTAAGACAACTGTAAGTTCAAAGGTCATAAACTTTAAGCAAGTACCGTAAATATTTTCGGTTGTCTAAATTCGCAGTTTGAGTTGCCCCAAAATTTTATTTCACAGAACGATAGAGGAAACCTTACTCTTTCTATAGAATACCACCTTTACAGCGGAATCCATGTACCAGGTAGGGAATTTTGCCCTTGAAATTTGCCAAAAAAAGGTTTCTGATGATGGTGTTTGGGAGGGTAAATTTAAAAATTTTTTAAAAATTGAAGTTTGAATCTTTTCGGATTCTAATAACGGTACTATGTAAAGGAAGGGTCATTGAATTGTGTAATATCGAAATAGTTTTGATATTTGTTTTAGTTTTCTCACACGAGTCGCAAATACGAAGCACATTTTTCAGTGGTTCGAGGGCTTCTCCGAGGGTGAAAATTAAAAAATCGCTTTTCTTGAAAAATATAAATCCAAACGAACTTAAAGTTGTATTTTCTTAAATAGTTTCCAGAGGGCTTTCTTGTGAAAAAGTTTGAGGGAATTCGATTTTTGCATTTTGCACACCTATCCGTAGTATTTATAGAAAGTCACTCTTAAGAATGGGACAGTATGAGAACTGGAAAATGTTTTCACGTAGCGTGACACAAGCGCTAACTGATGCCAAGTTTTTTTCATTATAATATCGGCCTTTCACTTTACAGTTAAATTTACTTGTTATCTAGCTTAACGGTGGCCTCTGAGGATATGAGTCACGGCCCGCGCGCAGGAACTTTTTGAGTTTGGGAAGAAGGGGTGGAGATGGCCACTTAAACACGAACGCCCTAAATAAGCTAACTAGGAGGTCCCAAGAAAGTCATGAAAAGACAGTAAATGCATTAACTAGCGCTCAAAAAAATAGTATAAACGGTTTAGTTATCAAACAAAAAACTAGTAGTCAATGCAATGATGGTCGCGCACCTCCATTTGACCATCAACTAGCATGTAGTATCATCGTCTGTCATCAACTATCATTCATTTTAACCTTGTTTAAATTCTTCATGATAATCGATGATAGTTTTTCCAGTTTACCACTCGTGTGATAGTTCATGATGGTCTTTCGGTGAGCTGTTTTCCCCGAAAATCGGGAGCCTCGTTTAAAATGGCCGCCATAGGATCCTTGCGAGGCTCAGCTGCAGATTCGGCCGAAATTCGTGTTTTAAAGGAGCTGCGTCACGGTTAAACGGTTTGAAAAATTCAATCCGTGTCAATCTTCTCCATCCTTAACCATCCTTGTTCCTTTATGGTTTGTTATTATCTCTTTAGTGTTTTTCTATCTTTCTAAAGTATTATTTTCAGGTTTCCTTCAATTTAAAGGTAATTTTGTCGATGGTCAAAATAACTCAAAATACCGTGACTGAGCTCCTTTAAATACGACAAAGAAAACACATCTTCCAAAGAAAGCGTCAACTCGCTAGAATTAGAAGAGGCACCTCAAAAAAGAAGTGTATCACTAAACCATCATCGGGTGAGATAGGCAATGCGGTGAGTTGGACTAATGACCTGATGTTATTTGTTGTGAGGCCCGGGCCTGTCTTTGGGACATTTTTCGAATGATTACCAGAACAGAAATTATCACGAACTTTGGCCGTTTGACCAGGTGAATGATAGTTGGTGGTAGTTGATGATCGGTTAGGAGAGGATCTACTGTCATCGACTACCATGGGCCGTTTGACCAACAAATACAGCTGGACCCATTCCATGGCTTCATCGCTGTACTCATTAGGATATTCGCAACTGCCGACGAATTTGACCGGCTGAAATTTCACACGAAAATAGAGACTTTGGGTAAACAGTGGAGTTGCCAAGGCCAAAAAAGCCATCTGGGATTATGAATGAGTCGGCTGGTCCTGTCCACACTTACACGTTATCAGAGTGAAACACATATTTGGTGCATTTTCCTTAGAAGTTAATCGTTGTCAGCGAAAAATGTAGACCTCTGAAAAACGGTGTCCACAGTCAGGAAACAGTTTAAAACGGAAGCATCTCATTTCAGGCGACAGCGAAAACCAAGGCCTTCAAAATGCTGAGTACCGAGCGTTTTTGAGCGTTTTCAGGTGGATAGCGAAAACGCTGCGGAAACGGTGGTGTGGACACGAAGAGTTTGAATAGTTTTCGAAAACCAATCATCAGTTCTAAAACGTATAAGGGTGGACGGTCGTTCAATTTTAATTCTTCTTGGTGTACGCGTTCACCTTGGCAACATGAGGCAACATTGCCTCTCAGAAAATGATTTCAAACCTACATCGTTTCGCATCTACTCGATCACCACGAACGGTTGACACCCTTGTCCTCGGAACAATGTTTCTGAATAATTATTTTTGTGGGAACACCGCTGCTGTTTTAAATTACGCCTGAAGATAAAAAATCAAAGGTGACAAGTGGGGGACAAGCGTTGCGTGACGACCTTAAGGCGGGGATTCACCTGAATTTCAGTGAAATTTTGGTAAGTTTAAAGAAAGGCTGAAAGGGAAAAAAAGGGTTTTGGAACACCACCAGACAGTTGCCCGACTGCACAGTGGCACCCCAGGTTGTTGGGCAACTGTTTGGAGTGTATCTACCTATTTTTAACTTCAAACTCTAATTTTAAAAACACACCAAATCTTCCAAATTTCCTATTTCCTTAAATTTTACTAATCCTTTGAGAAAAACTATTTACCTCCAAATATACCTTAAAATCACCAAAAATTTACAAAACGACCCAAAACATAGATATGTGAAATGAGCATAGAGATTCTTGATTGCTTGAAATGTAAACGAGATATTTGCATTAAAAACATAGAACTCAGCCAAAATACGGCTTTCGGGTGTACCCCCGCCTTAACAACGGCTGCGAAGGAGACTAGGCTACCTTTTGTTTAGTTATTTTATGGAAAAATGAACTTAACGTGACTGATTATGACCGCAGTTAGTTCTAAAGGGAAAAGAAAATAGCCAATATTAAGCTCTTCACAGGATCATGCGAGCTTAAAGGGATGAAAAATTTATGAATACGGCTTTGTGGTTGGTGCGAAGTTTCAACGGCTTAGGAATAGAAGAAAAACAAGACAATATAACAATGTTATCAACAACCACAACTGTTTTTCACTATTCAATTCATGACAGACAGTACAATTACATGAAATGACAAATTGTTACGATAAGTACAAAGGTACCGACAAGAAGATCATACACTCTTTTTTTATATGTTGTTTTTCCGGCCCAGGCTGAATATTCTTATTTTTCTTCCGATTTTAAGTTTTAGGCTGAAAATATTCTTGTATTATTCTTAAATTATAGCTTATGACATTTCCGTTTTAGAATTAATTGGGGTATCAATTACAAGTGTTTGGTATCTAGACCTGAATCGCGTTGTCATGTGTCGTCGAGTGCAGGTTTTTCGCCGTTCAGAGAAAGGAATAAGTTTATACGGTTACGTTAAGGACCTACTGACGTTTTGGGGGGGATGCGTTGCTAAGGATGTAATAGTCAAGTAATTTGAGAGATTTTGGCATTATTTTGGTCAGTTTCAAACTTTTGTGAACCAGTGACCCTAAATATGACGTCATTATGTCGCGCCCATGGTCACGTGACCGATAAAAGAAAACTCTAAATGTTTCTACGTGCTACATAATTTGGGTATTTAATCAGTGGTTTGATAATTTGTATTCATTTTTGCATCCTCCTAAGCATGGGTTTCTTTTTATTTTGAAAAATGTTCTTTTTAAAGAGATAAGCGATATTGAAATACCCATAACATTTTCAAACAAAATGTTTTGAAAAAACCAATGCTTAGCTATATTCTGTATTTTGGGGTAAACTGTGTCACATAAAAAAATATTAATTCAATTTAAAATCCGCCGAAAATTTAGCGTTTTTGCCCAACCGGAAGTCAGTTCCTTTAAGCATGCGCGGTTGATCTGTTTCGCGCTGTGAATGAGCAAGATCTTTGCGTGCTAGTTGTACGCGTCAGCTTTTGACTTAAGAATAAAGTTTATGCAAGAAAGCTCTCTTCTCTGGTATCGAGTTGATTTATGAGTTTCTTAGAACAATGCACAATGCTTAATCATAACCAATTTCTGCTTTCGATTGATTCTTATTCTTTCTACCTGTTTGTCAAGTTTGCAGAAGTTTTAATTTTGAAAGGAAAAGCTGACGCGTACAAGTAGCTAATTTACATAGTGGAGCGCGTGCACTTTCATGTCCGAGTCGGTGTCAAAAACTTGAAAAATATTTTTTCGCCATCTTTTGTGCTGAGATGCTGCAACAGTTTTCGCCAACGCTATAAAGATACTAACGTCTTTTGTGTTTCTTCAGCAAAGTGAAATTTTATACTGGGAAAATAAATTAGATAAGGAGTTTTTAGAACTCAAACAACAAGGTTGGTCAAAGAAAGCGTTACTTTGCTGATTATCTCTGTTGTCTTCCGTTATTTCCAGCTGAACTTTCTCTTCCCTACTTTCCTTCCCGACATGAATCAACCCATGTTTTTGTAATGTTTTGTATTTTAATTTTTTTTTGGTTTAGTTTTGTTTTTTTAAAGTTTTAAAACGACTGTAATTAAAACAATTAAGAGATTGTTGCCAAATTTTCCAGGTCGGCGAGTGGTTTTCTGGTCAGCTCACGATATGATGACGTCAGTCACCGGAAGTGACATTTCACTTCCTTAGCAACGCGCGAAAATCCGTCAGTGGGCCCTTAAAAACATAAAATTGCATTGTACTTACAAATTCAACACAAAATTATATCTATCCTTTTCAAAATCTCAGCCTCGGCTTTATTCGTAAAATATTCTTAAAATTTCGCAAATTTCAGCCTCGATATTCTTATAACATATATTCTTATAAAAAAAAAAGTGTAAAACATCATG
>JAHPZR010035438.1:2500-20069 GCA_019787425.1 Platygyra sinensis
CCGGATGGAGTCACATCCGGGCCCTAAATAAAGTTTGATGTAGGCACGTGAG
The DNA here is from genome assembly GCA_019787425.1 of Platygyra sinensis. Classification (NCBI taxonomy): domain Eukaryota; kingdom Metazoa; phylum Cnidaria; class Anthozoa; order Scleractinia; family Merulinidae; genus Platygyra; species Platygyra sinensis. The sequence continues at coordinate 2,553 of JAHPZR010035438.1, forward strand.
CATCAGGTTACAAGCCTCTTTCATAGAAGCTTCGGTGAAGGGCAAGTTTCTTCCCACCCACTTTGCCCCCCCTTTTTTTGTAGAGTTATCGGTAGTACATTATCACATTCGTAGGTCACGTGAGGCGTGTTTGCCCTCACCTTTGCTGGAAAAAAGGTATGGATTTCCAGTTCGTTGTATTTTGAGATGTTCTCACAATAAACGGCCACTTAACTTAGCGGCCAAATTATGGCAAAGATTTGTGTCAGATTAGTTCTCTTCCCAGCAAACCGAGCTTGGCCTTAGCAATGCGCATTGCAAAACACAGTCCGTAGCGACGGAGCAGGGTGCATAAAGGAAATAGATGATACTAATTTTGCACTGAATGCATCCCTAAGTATTACACCGGTACCCATTCCCGGAAATCTGAAAACCACTTCCCTCCCAACTTAACGACAGTAACCAAGAGATCATGAACTTACCAAAAGAGTATGATGTCCACAATAACCGCCATGCATCGAATAAGTAGAGTACAAAACCACATCAAGATCCAACTGTTTTAATCCGAGTTTCCCGGGTGGCCACAAATTGTGATCATGAAAATAAATGAAATAAATTTGAAATAAATAAATGTGTTGTGAAGTAGAGTTAAGCGCGACAATTCCAATAAAACCTGCGTGTTTGCGCGTAGGTTTATGTGCCGGAATATGCTAATTATTTCAAATAGTGTCTGGATATCCGGCAGCCGGGAAGTGTTTTTAAACTACTACACACCCGGCAGTCTGAAATTATTCTAGAATTTCCACGGAAAAACTCATCCAATCCGTCTTTAAACTGTAGATCAGGAGGAAGGGGTGTCTCCAGGCAAATCAGTGGTTTAGTCATAACTACCAGCCTGTGACGTCACGTCGTTCATCGGTGATTTTCGATATGGCGGCCAAATTTTTTGCTTCGTTAACTGAAAGAAATGGGGAAATTTCTAACTTTTTGATGATTCGATTACTTTGTTCAGTGTTGCCCAGGATTCAAAATATTTGAAAGACTTCTTTGCAGTAATTTGCGGTAGGATAAGTTATTCGAAAGCCTCATATTTTGAGTAGAAACATACTAACAAGTGCCTGAGACGTCGACAAAGATTAATGGATTGACAACGTTTTTCCGGAGCCCACGCAGAAATGCGGAGATGTCCTGATCCCAGAATAGAAGGTTTGGTACATGGTATATTAAGTTTGCTCTTTGCTGAGAATTAAGCCTTCAGTACTTATGGTTCGTCTCAACAATCCCTTCAAAGTTAATGGAGTGACATTTGGAGAACGACTTCAGAATACCCGGCCACGATTGCGTTACATTGAACGCTTGCTCCCGTAGTCCCGCGTGGTCTTGAAAAGCGATATTCACTGTTTACAAACAAGTCTTAGGATATTTAAATTTTGCCAACCACAGAACAAAAGAATCCTTTGTTTCGAGAGCCAATAAACCTCTGGTTGGCACATAAATGACAATAGGAGACGTAACGATGAGTATCGCCATTTTATGGGTTGATGAACTTAAGACGAGTAAAACTATTGCTATGAAAGTAAGACGAGTAAAACTATTAATCCCGCAGACCCGCAGTGGATAAAATGAATATTAAAACTCCGGGTTTCGGCTCATGGATGATAGAACGAAGTCTTTTGATGTGTAACGCACTTGTTTCGGCTGATGGATTTTAGAACGAGATATATTCATGTGTAGCACGCTTGTTTCGTGTATACATTAAGTTTTTTTCTTTTGTTTCCATATGCAAATATTTATTGACTGCGGGACTACGGGAGCAGGCATTTAATGTCACGCAATCGTAGCCGGGTATTCTGAAAGTTAGCCCTTCTGGAGCACACAGGCAGTCATCTACCCCACAAAATTTAGGGTGCGTTCGTTTGGGATCAATCCGGAATAAGAATAACTGGAATAATGCGAGTAAGCGTTTGTTTGGGAGCTATTCTCATTCCGGAATACCTGGATTTCCATTCCGGCTATTCGGTTCCCAGGAGCAGAATAGCCGGAATATATTCCGGAATATATTCTTATTCCGGAATATCCCAAACGAACGCGCCCTTAAAAACACAAGCATTCACCAGCTAACAGCTGGTAAACATAGACACTCTTGACCTTTCACCAATCGAACAAAGTTTAACAGGCGAGAAATCAAACCGACATGTACGCCCTCGAAATCAAAAGGATTGTTGAGCAAAAAGGCTTATCACATCGAGAAAAAACTAACAATGGCTTGAAAGTTATATCAAAAAGGAACAAAACCTCCTATTATGAGGTACTTCTGTGGAAAACTTCAAAGAAACGGTGGGCGTTTTGGGTGGCCTTTACTTGACCGGAAGTCATTAAGGCGGTAACCCCACTTGACCCGATTTGTTTTCAATAAAGTTTGGAACAAAAAACGCACGCAAAACAACAAACAGTTGTACTCACAGACAATATCCACTACAAAGCTTGCACATTTGTGCCAAATTAATGAATAATAGCGCAATAGTAGCTTGTATTATCCTCTTTTTCTTTGAATTCAATGGAGTCCCGACGCCAAATCTGAAACCCGGAGTTTTAATATTCGTTTTATCCACTGCGGGACTGCGGGAGAGTCTTTCCAATTGCTTAAATTGGAAATTTACTGCGATGATCACTCTGCACTTTCATCTACAACCGCAGTACAAATATGAATTATTTCATATATACTTCACAATAGTTTTACTAGTCATACTTTCATAGCAATAGTTTTACTCGTCTTACGTTCATCAACCCATAAAATGGCGATACTCATCGTTACGTCTCCTATTGTCATTTATGTGCCAACCAGAGGTTTATTGGCTCTCGAACAAAGGATTCTTTTGTTCTGTGGTTGGCAAAATTTAAATATCCTAAGACTTGTTTGTAAGCAGTGAATATCGCTATACAACACCAATGCGGGACTACGGGAGCAAGCGTTCAATGTCACGTAGTCGTGGCTGGGTATTCTGAAGTCGCTCTCCAATGTCATTCCATTAACTTTGAAGGGATTGTTGAGACGAACCATAAGTACTGAAGGCTTAATTCTCAGCACAGAGCAAACTTAATATACCATGTACCAAACCTCCGGATCAGGACATCTCGGGATTTACCGAGCGAAAAAGTTCTAACAAACGTAAACATACATTTTAGCTGTCCTGCGCTTTGAAAAAACTTTCTAACGAGATGTTTTTCGCTTTAATCCGTTCCGTACTCTTCGAGAAACGACTTCATGTGAAACAACAACTTCGTCCGCCATTTTGACGTAAGAAAACTTCATCTTTGTCCCCTACTCAGTAGATATTTGTCACAAAATACGTATGTTCTATAGATTTCGGCTACGATTGTCGCAGCAATTTAAACCATGTTTTAAAATCCTATGACAATTTTTTTGACGTACACAACAGTCGTAAGCGAGTTGTAGGTTTGATTTACACGAAACAATTCATGCCGTAGGCCTGTAGTAAACTTGTCGCATGCGACGAAGTCTGTGACCGTGTAAATCGGCCTTAAGTAAAACGGAAGTGGTAGAGCTCTCGTAGGTTTTTAATTCTATGGAGCGTCTGCACATGACGTCATGGCAGCCATATTGGTGTTCCAAACCAATCCTTTAGGAGTTCAACTCTTTTCGTATATGAAAACTTTCCTTTGTTCCAATAAATTTTGCATGGCTGCGGGACACGTGAGTGTGAAGCCTTATAGCTAAGCCTGGCCCATAGCTGCCGGATCTTATCCCGGTTTCTGTAGCATGAAGCGGCTAGAAGTATTTCTACTTCCCCTGGACGGGATGCCAGTCCATCGCAGGTCACTCCCCCGCAATTTTGTTAGGTTTTCCCAACTATTCGCCGGTACCCATTTATACACCTGGTTGGAGACAGGCACTGTGAGAGTAAAGTGTCTTGCCCAAGACCCCAACACAATGTCCCCGGCCAGAGCTCGAACCCGGAACGCTCGCTCCGGAGTCGAGCGCAGTAACCGTGGGGCCACCCTGCCTCAGGACACGTGAGTGCATACGCGTTATTTGTTGTCATAACGTAGCAGCAGTTATTGTTCTAGGGCTACGGGCATTCTTTCTGTTGTTTCTTCTTTTGTTACTTAAAGGGTATCAAGCCATTCATGCGCGTAACAAACAAATGTGATACAAATTAAACATAACAAGTTAAGAATCCCAACTGGTGGAAGGCTGATCAGTTGGCTATTTACACAGGGCGCAGGAGTTGAATTCGGGGCCACCGACGACAAATCCATCTAGTGGCAGGGAGGACGTTTTGAACCCGGGACCTCCGGATTACAAGTCCAGTGCCCCACCACTAGGCCACGCTCGCCTAGCTACCCTAGTTCTTATTTTGAATATACCTTCTCTCAAAGACTCTCGAACCACTCAATGTGAGACCTTATGAGAACTGCCACCCGATCAAGGAAATCAATGCAACTACCCCTTGCAGTCAAACGCAAATTTCAAAACCTCGTCTCATTTTCGCGGACTTAAATTTAGCAAAAATGTCCAACGAAATGTGTCAAAAACTATTCCAGTCCCTGAACTCTCCTTTCTTCCCGCCCCCTATAGGGGCTGAACCCGGTCGGGCGAAAAGAGAGTCCAGGATAACTTGCTTGCGAATGCTCAGAACGAACCCATAAAAAATTACTAGGTCTCAACCACGCTGCTCGCGTCAATGTGTCTTTTTCAGCTTGCGCTCTGAAAAGAAAAAGCATTTTCTTTGACGTTGATATCGTAATATTGTAATATTGTAATATTGTTTATTGTGGTCTTATCGACAACGAGTACGCGTCTATACTCTTTTCCAAAACATATTTTTCGTATTGTTTCTGCATGTTGAGCGAGTTTGCAAAAGTTTTTGAACGGAAAGTCTGACGCGTACAAGTAGCTCATTTGCATAATGCAGCACTTTCAAGTCCAAGTCGGTGTTTTCAGTTGTAAACAAATCTTGGCAAAGATTTCTTTCATTACCCTTTGATATTGTGGTTAAAACTCGGTAAATCGAATATGGTTTAGCGTGGCACTGGCGAAATTCCACTGATATGGGATTAATTGACATGTGACCAATCTGAATGCAGAAATTGTTGCTTATTATTCAGAAAATCGCGCCACAAGCCGAATCTGGAAAGTATTTTCAAATATGGTTTTTCCTCCGATTTGGGGGGAAAATGGCGGCGTTCTGAGCATGCGCATGCAAGTTATCCTGGACTTTCTTTTCGCCCGCCCTAGTTCGGGACGTTTCATCTATAGCCTACAAAAATACTAAAAACAAACAAAACAAAACGGAGGAGTGAACGGACAAACTGGGTTTCGTCCAAACCTTTCTATTTCTCTACCGCTTTCTGTTTCTTCTCTTCTTTTCCTCTGTTTCACTGTTGTACGTAAGGGCCACTGCGCTAAAAAACGGCCATGTTGGCTATTTACATAGGGCGCAGGAGTTGAATTTGGGCGCCACCGAAGACAAATCCATCTCGTGGCAGGGAGGATGTTTTGAACACGGTACCTCCGGATTACAAGTCCAGCGCCCTACCACTAGGCCTCGCTCGCCTAGTGCCTCAAGACCCACTTAATAGGTTGTTACAGTTTTTATTTTTAATATACCTTCTAGTAACTAGTTATTGTTTTATTATTGTGGCAGTTGTTATTGTTTTGGGCCTAGGGGCATTCTTTCTGTTGTGTGTTCTCTCAAAGACTATTGAACCGCTCAATTTGAGACCTTACGAGAACTGCCACCCGATCACGGAAATCAATGCAACTTCCCCTTGCAGTCAAACGCAAACTCGCCCCATTTTCGTGGACTTAAATTTAGGGAAAATGTGCAACGAAATGTGTCAAAAACATAACGAAAATCATAGGGGTAAGCCAAATCGTCAAATTCTTAATGCGCAGCGCTTTAAATCTTGTCAATGTTGTAGTGACAATACTTTTGGCCTGAAAATGAAGCATTTGGTAAAATTTAGACGTTTGACTGCTGTGGAATGACATTCGGATATTCGAGGAGCGATTACTTCTCTTCAGTAGACGGAGTATTCATATGGCTAGCTTGGTTTAAAGTATTGACGATTTCGTCTTGCATCCTTTGTATATCGACTGTTATTGAAGCCTTCAGTCTCTCCTCCAAATCTGAAATGAACTGTACCACTTGGAACACATTGCTGTCGAGTGGAATTTCAGTTTCTTCATGCGGCTGCGGACATTCTACAACAATAATGATTTAGATGTCAATAGGTTGTTGATCACTTATACCCACGTCTCTCTAATTTTTTTACTTTAATAATTTCCCGTGTTTCGTGTTGTTGTTTACAACAGGCGATTGTGACAATCGTTCTTTAAATAAGGCCTTAATGAGAGACAATCTGTATCAAATTTTGGTAGTTGTGAGCAAGTATTATAATACTTCAAGAGATTATCAATGTAAGAGAGTGAATCCTCAATATAGGCCCTCCAACTAAGGTAATCCCTCTTAATTAAGTTTTTTTAGACATGCGCGGATGTTTGTGAAGGATCTGTTTACACTCCGTGACGTATGTCGTTTCGTTTCGTTTAGTTTCAAAGCAAAGGAAAACCTTCAACGCTGTAGGATGTCTTCTTTGATATTTTAATAACAAGCAAGGGAGCTTCGGCTCTCGGTATGTTTTAATACATTTCGAAACTTTAATTGCAGTTTGAATAACAGACGAATATCCCCTGCACAAACAATAACAACTGAATGAACAGCAGACAAATGAGTTTAGACAAACGAGTACAAAGTAAACAAACGCCCAAACACAAGTTAAGCAACGGAACAAACAGATTATCACTCGCTGCTCAAGCAGCAAAAACATGGTCACAAAACAGGAACGCAAAATGGCCACATTCTGCATATTCTAGAGAACGTGAACTATACGACGGCTAATTTTGACCATGCATGTCTGACATATGATGGCCATATCATCTACCAGTGGATAAAAGTGCCAACAGAACAGGGTAAAAGCTTACAACAGCAGGTTTCATCCTCAAGTTATACTTTCCTACTATCACGGGTGAAAAATTATTCCTTACTTAAGGCGCAAAATGTTAGCGTTGACTTAGAATCATGGCAACATAAGGCGCGAAATTTCTCAGTACAATAAAAGGGTCAAAATCCCACAATTGTAACCGCTTCGAGATATTTTAAAAATCCAGCTTAACACAAAAGACCTCAGCACAAGGCTCTTGGGAATAAACGTTATTCCCCAGAGCCTCGTACTGAGGTCCAATGTTTTAGGTTGAATTTTAAACCGAAATCAGTCTATTTGGCACCTACAATATTAAAAGGTAATCAAATGGTATACTCGGGAAAAAGTGGAAATTACTTTCACCTCCGTGTTTTCAAAATCCTAAGAATTTCTATCGCTTAATTAAAGCCTTTGGCAATTACAAGCAATTTGAAAATACGCGATTGATTCCCAATTTCACTCGTCTTTATTTGAGTACTCACAACAACCTCTATAATATTTTAAACATCACTGACCGAGTGAAATTGGGAATCAATCGCGTATTTTCAAATTGCTTGTAATTGCCAAAGGCTTTAATTAAGCGATAGAAATTCTTAGGATTTTGAAAACACGGAGGTGAAAGTAATTTCCACTTTTTCCCGAGTATACCATTTGATTACCTTTTAATATTGTAGGTGCCAAATAGACTGATTTCGGTTTAAAATTCAACCTAAAACATTGGACCTCAGTACGAGGCTCTGGGGAATAACGTTTATTCCCAAGAGCCTTGTGCTGAGGTCTTTTGTGTTAAGCTGGATTTTTAAAATATCTCGAAGCGGTTACAATTGTGGGATTTTGACCCTTTTATTGTACTGAGAAATTTCGCGCCTTATGTTGCCATGATTCTAAGTCAACGCTAACATTTTGCGCCTTAAGTAAGGAATAATTTTTCACCCGTGATAGTAGGAAAGTATAACTTGAGGATGAAACCTGCTGTTGTAAGCTTTTACCCTGTTCTGTTGGCACTTTTATCCACTGGTAGATGATATGGCCATCATATGTCAGACATGCATGGTCAAAATTAGCCGTCGTATAGTTCACGTTCTCTAGAATATGCAGAATGTGGCCATTTTGCGTTCCTGTTTTGTGACCATGTTTTTGCTGCTTGAGCAGCGAGTGATAATCTGTTTGTTCCGTTGCTTAACTTGTGTTTGGGCGTTTGTTTACTTTGTACTCGTTTGTCTAAACTCATTTGTCTGCTGTTCATTCAGTTGTTATTGTTTGTGCAGGGGATATTCGTCTGTTATTCAAACTGCAATTAAAGTTTCGAAATGTATTAAAACATACCGAGAGCCGAAGCTCCCTTGCTTGTTATTAAAATATCAAAGAAGACATCCTACAGCGTTGAAGGTTTTCCTTTGCTTTGAAACTAAACGAAACGAAACGACATACGTCACGGAGTGTAAACAGATCCTTCACAAACATCCGCGCATGTCTAAAAAAACTTAATTAAGAGGGATTACCTTAGTTGGAGGGCCTATATTGAGGATTCACTCTCTTACATTGATAATCTCTTGAAGTATTATAATACTTGCTCACAACTACCAAAATTTGATACAGATTGTCTCTCATTAAGGCCTTATTTAAAGAACGATTGTCACAATCGCCTGTTGTAAACAACAACACGAAACACGGGAAATTATTAAAGTAAAAAAATTAGAGAGACGTGGGTATAAGTGATCAACAACCTATTGACATCTAAATCATTATTGTTGTAGAATGTCCCGCAGCCGCATGAAGAAACTGAAATTCCACTCGACAGCAATGTGTTCCAAGTGGTACAGTTCATTTCAGATTTGGAGGAGAGACTGAAGGCTTCAATAACAGTCGATATACAAAGGATGCAAGACGAAATCGTCAATACTTTAAACCAAGCTAGCCATATGAATACTCCGTCTACTGAAGAGAAGTAATCGCTCCTCGAATATCCGAATGTCATTCCACAGCAGTCAAACGTCTAAATTTTACCAAATGCTTCATTTTCAGGCCAAAAGTATTGTCACTACAACATTGACAAGATTTAAAGCGCTGCGCATTAAGAATTTGACGATTTGGCTTACCCCTATGATTTTCGTTATGTTTTTGACACATTTCGTTGCACATTTTCCCTAAATTTAAGTCCACGAAAATGGGGCGAGTTTGCGTTTGACTGCAAGGGGAAGTTGCATTGATTTCCGTGATCGGGTGGCAGTTCTCGTAAGGTCTCAAATTGAGCGGTTCAATAGTCTTTGAGAGAACACACAACAGAAAGAATGCCCCTAGGCCCAAAACAATAACAACTGCCACAATAATAAAACAATAACTAGTTACTAGAAGGTATATTAAAAATAAAAACTGTAACAACCTATTAAGTGGGTCTTGAGGCACTAGGCGAGCGAGGCCTAGTGGTAGGGCGCTGGACTTGTAATCCGGAGGTACCGTGTTCAAAACATCCTCCCTGCCACGAGATGGATTTGTCTTCGGTGGCGCCCAAATTCAACTCCTGCGCCCTATGTAAATAGCCAACATGGCCGTTTTTTAGCGCAGTGGCCCTTACGTACAACAGTGAAACAGAGGAAAAGAAGAGAAGAAACAGAAAGCGGTAGAGAAATAGAAAGGTTTGGACGAAACCCAGTTTGTCCGTTCACTCCTCCGTTTTGTTTTGTTTGTTTTTAGTATTTTTGTAGGCTATAGATGAAACGTCCCGAACTAGGGCGGGCGAAAAGAAAGTCCAGGATAACTTGCATGCGCATGCTCAGAACGCCGCCATTTTCCCCCCAAATCGGAGGAAAAACCATATTTGAAAATACTTTCCAGATTCGGCTTGTGGCGCGATTTTCTGAATAATAAGCAACAATTTCTGCATTCAGATTGGTCACATGTCAATTAATCCCATATCAGTGGAATTTCGCCAGTGCCACGCTAAACCATATTCGATTTACCGAGTTTTAACCACAATATCAAAGGGTAATGAAAGAAATCTTTGCCAAGATTTGTTTACAACTGAAAACACCGACTTGGACTTGAAAGTGCTGCATTATGCAAATGAGCTACTTGTACGCGTCAGACTTTCCGTTCAAAAACTTTTGCAAACTCGCTCAACATGCAGAAACAATACGAAAAATATGTTTTGGAAAAGAGTATAGACGCGTACTCGTTGTCGATAAGACCACAATAAACAATATTACAATATTACAATATTACGATATCAACGTCAAAGAAAATGCTTTTTCTTTTCAGAGCGCAAGCTGAAAAAGACACATTGACGCGAGCAGCGTGGTTGAGACCTAGTAATTTTTTATGGGTTCGTTCTGAGCATTCGCAAGCAAGTTATCCTGGACTCTCTTTTCGCCCGACCGGGTTCAGCCCCTATAGGGGGCGGGAAGAAAGGAGAGTTCAGGGACTGGAATAGTTTTTGACACATTTCGTTGGACATTTTTGCTAAATTTAAGTCCGCGAAAATGAGACGAGGTTTTGAAATTTGCGTTTGACTGCAAGGGGTAGTTGCATTGATTTCCTTGATCGGGTGGCAGTTCTCATAAGGTCTCACATTGAGTGGTTCGAGAGTCTTTGAGAGAAGGTATATTCAAAATAAGAACTAGGGTAGCTAGGCGAGCGTGGCCTAGTGGTGGGGCACTGGACTTGTAATCCGGAGGTCCCGGGTTCAAAACGTCCTCCCTGCCACTAGATGGATTTGTCGTCGGTGGCCCCGAATTCAACTCCTGCGCCCTGTGTAAATAGCCAACTGATCAGCCTTCCACCAGTTGGGATTCTTAACTTGTTATGTTTAATTTGTATCACATTTGTTTGTTACGCGCATGAATGGCTTGATACCCTTTAAGTAACAAAAGAAGAAACAACAGAAAGAATGCCCGTAGCCCTAGAACAATAACTGCTGCTACGTTATGACAACAAATAACGCGTATGCACTCACGTGTCCTGAGGCAGGGTGGCCCCACGGTTACTGCGCTCGACTCCGGAGCGAGCGTTCCGGGTTCGAGCTCTGGCCGGGGACATTGTGTTGGGGTCTTGGGCAAGACACTTTACTCTCACAGTGCCTGTCTCCAACCAGGTGTATAAATGGGTACCGGCGAATAGTTGGGAAAACCTAACAAAATTGCGGGGGAGTGACCTGCGATGGACTGGCATCCCGTCCAGGGGAAGTAGAAATACTTCTAGCCGCTTCATGCTACAGAAACCGGGATAAGATCCGGCAGCTATGGGCCAGGCTTAGCTATAAGGCTTCACACTCACGTGTCCCGCAGCCATGCAAAATTTATTGGAACAAAGGAAAGTTTTCATATACGAAAAGAGTTGAACTCCTAAAGGATTGGTTTGGAACACCAATATGGCTGCCATGACGTCATGTGCAGACGCTCCATAGAATTAAAAACCTACGAGAGCTCTACCACTTCCGTTTTACTTAAGGCCGATTTACACGGTCACAGACTTCGTCGCATGCGACAAGTTTACTACAGGCCTACGGCATGAATTGTTTCGTGTAAATCAAACCTACAACTCGCTTACGACTGTTGTGTACGTCAAAAAAATTGTCATAGGATTTTAAAACATGGTTTAAATTGCTGCGACAATCGTAGCCGAAATCTATAGAACATACGTATTTTGTGACAAATATCTACTGAGTAGGGGACAAAGATGAAGTTTTCTTACGTCAAAATGGCGGACGAAGTTGTTGTTTCACATGAAGTCGTTTCTCGAAGAGTACGGAACGGATTAAAGCGAAAAACATCTCGTTAGAAAGTTTTTTCAAAGCGCAGGACAGCTAAAATGTATGTTTACGTTTGTTAGAACTTTTTCGCTCGGTAAATCCCGAGATGTCCTGATCCGGAGGTTTGGTACATGGTATATTAAGTTTGCTCTGTGCTGAGAATTAAGCCTTCAGTACTTATGGTTCGTCTCAACAATCCCTTCAAAGTTAATGGAATGACATTTGGAGAGCGACTTCAGAATACCCAGCCACGACTACGTGACATTGAACGCTTGCTCCCGTAGTCCCGCATTGGTGTTGTATAGCGATATTCACTGCTTACAAACAAGTCTTAGGATATTTAAATTTTGCCAACCACAGAACAAAAGAATCCTTTGTTCGAGAGCCAATAAACCTCTGGTTGGCACATAAATGACAATAGGAGACGTAACGATGAGTATCGCCATTTTATGGGTTGATGAACGTAAGACGAGTAAAACTATTGCTATGAAAGTATGACTAGTAAAACTATTGTGAAGTATATATGAAATAATTCATATTTGTACTGCGGTTGTAGATGAAAGTGCAGAGTGATCATCGCAGTAAATTTCCAATTTAAGCAATTGGAAAGACTCTCCCGCAGTCCCGCAGTGGATAAAACGAATATTAAAACTCCGGGTTTCAGATTTGGCGTCGGGACTCCATTGAATTCAAAGAAAAAGAGGATAATACAAGCTACTATTGCGCTATTATTCATTAATTTGGCACAAATGTGCAAGCTTTGTAGTGGATATTGTCTGTGAGTACAACTGTTTGTTGTTTTGCGTGCGTTTTTGTTCCAAACTTTATTGAAAACAAATCGGGTCAAGTGGGGTTACCGCCTTAATGACTTCCGGTCAAGTAAAGGCCACCCAAAACGCCCACCGTTTCTTTGAAGTTTTCCACAGAAGTACCTCATAATAGGAGGTTTTGTTCCTTTTTGATATAACTTTCAAGCCATTGTTAGTTTTTTCTCGATGTGATAAGCCTTTTTGCTCAACAATCCTTTTGATTTCGAGGGCGTACATGTCGGTTTGATTTCTCGCCTGTTAAACTTTGTTCGATTGGTGAAAGGTCAAGAGTGTCTATGTTTACCAGCTGTTAGCTGGTTGAATGCTTGTGTTTTTAAGGGCGCGTTCGTTTGGGATATTCCGGAATAAGAATATATTCCGGAATATATTCCGGCTATTCTGCTCCTGGGAACCGAATAGCCGGAATGGAAATCCAGGTATTCCGGAATGAGAATAGCTCCCAAACAAACGCTTACTCGCATTATTCCAGTTATTCTTATTCCGGATTGATCCCAAACGAACGCACCCTAAATTTTGTGGGGTAGATGACTGCCTGTGTGCTCCAGAAGGGCTAACTTTCAGAATACCCGGCTACGATTGCGTGACATTAAATGCCTGCTCCCGTAGTCCCGCAGTCAATAAATATTTGCATATGGAAACAAAAGAAAAAAACTTAATGTATACACGAAACAAGCGTGCTACACATGAATATATCTCGTTCTAAAATCCATCAGCCGAAACAAGTGCGTTACACATCAAAAGACTTCGTTCTATCATCCATGAGCCGAAACCCGGAGTTTTAATATTCATTTTATCCACTGCGGGTCTGCGGGATTAATAGTTTTACTCGTCTTACTTTCATAGCAATAGTTTTACTCGTCTTAAGTTCATCAACCCATAAAATGGCGATACTCATCGTTACGTCTCCTATTGTCATTTATGTGCCAACCAGAGGTTTATTGGCTCTCGAAACAAAGGATTCTTTTGTTCTGTGGTTGGCAAAATTTAAATATCCTAAGACTTGTTTGTAAACAGTGAATATCGCTTTTCAAGACCACGCGGGACTACGGGAGCAAGCGTTCAATGTAACGCAATCGTGGCCGGGTATTCTGAAGTCGTTCTCCAAATGTCACTCCATTAACTTTGAAGGGATTGTTGAGACGAACCATAAGTACTGAAGGCTTAATTCTCAGCAAAGAGCAAACTTAATATACCATGTACCAAACCTTCTATTCTGGGATCAGGACATCTCCGCATTTCTGCGTGGGCTCCGGAAAAACGTTGTCAATCCATTAATCTTTGTCGACGTCTCAGGCACTTGTTAGTATGTTTCTACTCAAAATATGAGGCTTTCGAATAACTTATCCTACCGCAAATTACTGCAAAGAAGTCTTTCAAATATTTTGAATCCTGGGCAACACTGAACAAAGTAATCGAATCATCAAAAAGTTAGAAATTTCCCCATTTCTTTCAGTTAACGAAGCAAAAAATTTGGCCGCCATATCGAAAATCACCGATGAACGACGTGACGTCACAGGCTGGTAGTTATGACTAAACCACTGATTTGCCTGGAGACACCCCTTCCTCCTGATCTACAGTTTAAAGACGGATTGGATGAGTTTTTCCGTGGAAATTCTAGAATAATTTCAGACTGCCGGGTGTGTAGTAGTTTAAAAACACTTCCCGGCTGCCGGATATCCAGACACTATTTGAAATAATTAGCATATTCCGGCACATAAACCTACGCGCAAACACGCAGGTTTTATTGGAATTGTCGCGCTTAACTCTACTTCACAACACATTTATTTATTTCAAATTTATTTCATTTATTTTCATGATCACAATTTGTGGCCACCCGGGAAACTCGGATTAAAACAGTTGGATCTTGATGTGGTTTTGTACTCTACTTATTCGATGCATGGCGGTTATTGTGGACATCATACTCTTTTGGTAAGTTCATGATCTCTTGGTTACTGTCGTTAAGTTGGGAGGGAAGTGGTTTTCAGATTTCCGGGAATGGGTACCGGTGTAATACTTAGGGATGCATTCAGTGCAAAATTAGTATCATCTATTTCCTTTATGCACCCTGCTCCGTCGCTACGGACTGTGTTTTGCAATGCGCATTGCTAAGGCCAAGCTCGGTTTGCTGGGAAGAGAACTAATCTGACACAAATCTTTGCCATAATTTGGCCGCTAAGTTAAGTGGCCGTTTATTGTGAGAACATCTCAAAATACAACGAACTGGAAATCCATACCTTTTTTCCAGCAAAGGTGAGGGCAAACACGCCTCACGTGACCTACGAATGTGATAATGTACTACCGATAACTCTACAAAAAAAGGGGGGGCAAAGTGGGTGGGAAGAAACTTGCCCTTCACCGAAGCTTCTATGAAAGAGGCTTGTAACCTGATGCTCACGTGCCTACATCAAACTTTATTTAGGGCCCGGATGTGACTCCATCCGGGAAACTAACCACGGCTCAGGTTGCATAAAATTATTTATCCCCACTGGTAATAAATCGCACTTATGCACCCTGCTCCGTCGCTACGGACTGTGTTTTGCAATGCGCATTGCTAAGGCCAAGCTCGGTTTGCTGGGAAGAGAACTAATCTGACACAAATCTTTGCCATAATTTGGCCACTAAGTTAAGTGGCCGTTTATTGTGAGAACATCTCAAAATACAACGAACTGGAAATACGTACCTTTTCCCAGCAAAGGTGAGGGCAAACACGCCAAAGCCCTGAACGCGTTAGCGTGACAGGGCCGCCCCGCCCAAAGCCAAAGCAATGCACAGCGCCCAAACAATACCAAACAATAACAACTGAAACATGATTATTGCATCTAACCAAGTGGCCCCTGCACACATGGTTTGATCTACAACTGTTAACTTGTAAACTATGGTGTAAAATAAGTAAGTTATATTCAAAGTTAGTTACCACGTTTAGGAAAACAATTGGCCCCTGCACAAATGTTCCCAATGAGGCAACCATATAACAGGACAAACGCTCTGTAGGAACTATCTTCTAATAACTGAGTTGACCCAGCACACAAGTTTGATGCTCAAATTGGTAGCCTGCCTTACCGCATGCAAAATATCAACAGAAGACTCAAGGTTCAATGTACCTTGCGGGAAACGATTGGCCCCTGCACAAAGGTTCCCAGTCAGGCAGCTAAATAACTTAACACCAATCAAGTGCATGAGGCACTGTTAATCCTAGAGCAAGGGCTCTGAATGAACCAAGTGGCCCATGCACACATGGTTAGATCAAAACATTATAAAATAAGATCATTCAACAAAAGGTGCACCTTTCAGGAAACAGTTGGCCCCTGCACAAATTTTTCAATCAGGGAACTCTACACATACAATACATATAGCACTGTTGGTTACCAGTAAGACACATGCGCTCCTAATGCAGATACACTTGGCCCTTGCACAAACGATCTGCACTCTCATTAAGGAAAAAGCAATGTAGACAAATGATAGACTTGCAAGCATGAGCATATGGCACTGGGTTAAGTAGGAACTGACGAAATAGTCCCCATGGTGGAAGGGCGTATATAACGAAGAAAAGCATTGGATTTCCAGCGCCCAAAGGTTCGAATCTGTGTGTCAGACATACCCTTAGCTGCGGCCCAAGAAGCTGCTCCAATTCTAAAACTGTGTGTCTTATATTGAGCTACATTCAAATTGCAAAACTGAAGGTCTTCTGTTAAAGCGGCGACAAAGCAAGATCGAGATATTGGAGAGGCATCCGGCCAGCAAAAAGAGGTCCCGGAGACTGTCCGCGCAAACTTAGAAACTCTAACAGGAGAGAAACTGGGCAAACAGGCTTCTCTCGGTATATGAAAATATCTACTGGATTAGACGCGTCACTATGTTTGTAATTCCTAAGTGTTAACTTGATCGCACTGACAGTACCCTCTCGTGTTTTCAAAAATACCGTATGACTGATGGCAATTATATTTTGACAGGGTTGATGAGCCCGAGATGTAATTTCACCCACTCTTAGGGCAGCGAAGAAAGCAATCGCATACATGGCCTGAATTAATTTCCTACTATATAATGAGGATTTTGTGTGTTCACATGCTAAAATAATATTTTCAAGTATTGGCATTGTGATGGGTAACCGAGAATCTGCAGAAGGGTGAAGTTTACTATAGCCCCGGAGAGCGAGCTGAATCATTTCGGACTTAGTTGGGTCAAACAAAGAAGCTAATTTATGAGGATAACTAATTAACAAATGGTAAACGCCATGGCGTGTACTATTGAGTTATGGTGCACGCGGGAGGTTTGCTAAGCACGAAAGAAGCGTAAGAGTCGCACGAGGCGATAGCCGAGTGCGACTCTAGCTTCTTGAGTGCTTAGCAAACCTCCCAAGTGCACCATAACTCAATAGTACACGCTATGGCGTTTACCATTTGTTTTATAAATAACATTAAGACAGAAGTCAACAGAAGTCTTTTAGAGTCCATACCACTCTGCTCGCGTCAATGTGTCACGCATTGCCTTTTTCAGCTCGCGCTCTGAAAATAACATTTTCTTTGACGTTGATATTGTGGTAAAAAACAAATCGAAATGTGGTTTATCGTGGTCTGTACTCTTACCGACAACGAGTACGTGTCATTACTCGTTTCCCAAACTTTTTTTCGTATTGTTCTGCATATTAAGCGAGTTTGTAAAAGTTTTTAAAAGGAAAGTCTGACGCGTACAAGCAGCTCATTTGCATAATGCAGCGCGTGCACTTTCAAGTCCGAGTCGGTGTTTTCAGTTGTCAAAACAATTTCGTTATCTTTGATATTGTCGTAAAAAAACAAATCGAATGTGGTTTAGCGTCGTCTTTACTCTTATCGATAACGATAAGTGTCATCACAGCGGTCAAAATGTTGTCCGCAACAAATTGAGCTACATCACAAAGCGCGCGCATCCTTTAGTTATTGATTACGTCAGCAGCATATACCCAGGGCAAATAGTAGA
>JAHPZR010035439.1:0-2500 GCA_019787425.1 Platygyra sinensis
CATTCTCGTCCCCAGAGGCCGCGATCCTTTTGGTCAGTTACGGGGGATCGCGACCTCTGGCCAACCTCTGGCCAGGTCCAACTCCGGAAGTCCGCATTTCACGGACTTCCCGTCACTCTGCGCATGCTCTGAGCCGAGTCTGACAAATGTGATTGGTTCTGGTCCCAATCTATTGTGTTTACAAAAGCCATTCAAAACCGGAATGTCGTTGGACTGGGGAGGCGGGGCATAGGGGCGGGGATTTGACATTTTCCGAAAAATTGCTGTCAAATTCCCTACCCCCCGGGCAAAAATGTGAGATCAAATTTAACTGAAATTCCCACCCCGGAAAGTGATGGGCTCCTGTTTGTGGTCAAGGGCACGAAAGAAAATTCAATATCCCTGCCCCCGGGACAGTAAGATAATTCAAATGCCCTACCCGCGGGCCAAAGCCATCAATCAAATCCCCCGCCCTAGCACCCCCCCCTTTCCCCCGCCGGCTTGACATCAAAACAATAGACAATTACAAATGTGAAGACTACCTACATCATGGTCACCAATACACGACACAGAATAGCCCTTACAAAACTGCGACTTAGCAACCACAAATTAGCCATAGAGACAGGACGTTATTGACGAGACCGTTCAAGAAACCTGCAGAAAGAACTTGCCCAATTTGTAAAATAGAAATGGAGGACGAATACCATTTTCTAAATATATGCCCTGCTTACCAGGAAAAACGATGTTCGTTACTAGATTATTTGGAAAAAGAATATAGAATAAAAATAAGCAGAATGTCACCTAACAGAATATTCATGTTTCTAATAAATCCCCCTAGCGGAAATGTTAAAATACAAAAACTAATAGCAAAACATATATTCGAATGCTTTGAAAAAAGGAAAGGGAAAGACGGCAAAAAGTAAATACTCTAGGACGTAATTAATTAATAACTTTTCAGCCATGTATATTTTTTGTTGTTTGTAATTTTTAGTTATTTGGAAATTGTGGTCGATATACTATTTATTGTATAAGACTCCAAATAAACATGTCTGTCAGTCAGTCTGTCTAGTCTGTCTGTCTGTCTAGGTGCATAAAAGTCATATTCCCTTCTTCACAAGCTTCATTTGTCGGGGCATAAATGTCTGCAACACTGTTGTCTTAGCAAACCTTGAATAAAATCTTGCTCTAAAGATCCTTTCATTAATAACGGGGGCCCATTCCATTACACACGCCTGCGCAACAATTATCCCTACACCTCTGTGATGTACCTGGAATTGACATAAAACAGGCCTTTCTCTGTTTGTTTTAGCCGAAGTTGTGACGCGCCGCCGCCGCGCGTTCCACTCTGTGCGCGCGGAACGTGTAGTGGGTGGTTGTCACGAGATCCAAAATGGAGGACGAAGATAAGGGCTTTCTCGAAGGCGTGCTTGAAGAAGAAGGCAAGACGAATAGAAATGTTTTGTTGTCTTACATGCATGTTCTTGGTGGTGCAGCCAGTAAAGTGAAGAACATGGCAGATCATGATGTATGGCCCGATGTGAAGCGTGGTTAATCGCCTTGTAGACGTATGGACTGTTGTGGGTTATTGTTTTGGAACGTTCACAGTGGTGGGTACATTGTATTTCTCACTGAAGACGTACAGGGAAATGTTTCAATGGAGAGCATGGATGAAGTTGAGAGGAAAACAGAACCTTCAAAAAGGGAAGTAATTAATAGAATTTGTTTGTCGACTGCAAAAGACAGTAAAATGTTAAAGTAGTCGCCCTGGTGTGCGTGTGAGCGGTCGAGTGTGTTTTGTAAACACACTGAAGTTTGGTTGAAATGAAATTTGGTTGATCGTGGAAGCAGGAGACTGTTATATTTAATAAACTGGATGAGCTGTTCACAAAAGCGAACAAAAAAAGTGGAAAGAGGAATTGGATTCCTATTGCTGCAGAATATGTTTTTTGACGTTATGACTGGGAATTTTTACTTCTCAGCAAATGACAATACATCTCAATACATCACCACTAATGAGTCACCTCGATCATCCCTGCCAGTATCATCTGAGATTTACCAACCAGTGAAGAGTGGAGTTCAAAAATCTTTTAAGGAAAGGGGATCCGTGTTCACTAAAAATGATACAAATGTTGCAATAAACCAGGGTATATCTAATTGAATGTTCGCTAATCAAACCTCATCGAACGCCAATCGTTCAATTGGGTTCGGTAATTGAACATAATCGACCATACACTAAGATTTGTTCAATCGAACAAAATGAAGCATCCATTTGCCAAATGGTTGAGAATCAAACAAAATCAAACATTCGATCACCCAATATTCAGAGCAGGAGCCATTTCCTTCCCACTGTTATAGAAATGAAAACAATACTGCTTTTTAGTACTTAACTGTTGTTTTGTTCTCTTGTACATATGTATTATCAGACATTGACATTGAGTTTGATATTTGGACATTTTTCAGTTAATTAGGATTACTGCTGCGTGATTTACTTAACAAGAAATGGATTCCCAACAAAATGTTT
>JAHPZR010035439.1:5000-7500 GCA_019787425.1 Platygyra sinensis
CATTGTACACGTCAATATTTGAGACTCGATGGAGTGTAAAATAACAGGTATTTTTAGTAATAAGAACAATATTTCCCACGTTTTGTTAGCTTGATGCATTCATACATACAAACCGGCTTAATACACTAAATGTTTTACAAAAGCTTGACGTGTGCTGCAAAGGAATCTCAGGGTAAAAGCTTAAACCCCCCACCCCCGACTCCGCCGTCAATGTACTAAAAGCAGCGTCAATATGCACTAAATACACGTATCATCTGGCTCCCCCGAAATTGTATTCCCCGCCTTTCGTCTTTCAAGACTTCATTTATGAAATCCCGAACGCCTGCTAAGGAAATATTCACAACGGTGGGATTATTTTGGCTACATATAATACTTGGTCACTAAGATATATTGAGGCCACTTACTAATTTACGACAGGACCATTCGTAAAGCAAACTTGACAACTGCATAATTCTCGGGTGGAGGCCTTGAAATAGATTGCCAATTTCGTCCAGATCGACAGGCATATCATACTTACTTGATACTTAATACTTTGCCGATACTTTTAGCGTTTTCTTGCTGGGTAATTTAAAAGCTGCAAACTCAAATTCGTTTTCCATAACTCTTCTATTTGCTAAAAACTGAAAATCAACAGTTTTTGTTTTCAGCCCTCCATCATTGACCTCCAAAGGGGGTTCGTTCGAACCCCTCAAATCCCCCCCTCCTACGGGCCTGGGGAGCAAGGTCAATTTATTGAGTTCATACCTTCCCGTGCAGTGAAATGATGTAAAGCATATGAAATAATTCATATTTGTACTGCGGTTGTAGATGAATGTGAAGAGTCATCATCGCAGTAAATTTTCCAATTGGAAAGAAGAAGCCTGAAAAAAATCAGGGCTTCAACGATGTTTGATTCTTTTTGATTACCGAATGGGTTCGATTGGATTTTGGGTCGATTTTGTTCAATTAGACACACCAGGAATAAATCATGGAGCATTGACAGCTAAATCCTGATAATTTGTTGGAATTCACAACATAGCAGAATGGATTTGAACTTCAGCTGAAATACGAGGTGAAATTTCCATCGCTCTCTCGAGTCTGGGCTCTGTTCCTCCTGAACAGCAGGCACGTGAGCTCAATGAAATCGATATTATGATAGCTCACTTCAGTTCTGTATGCAACTTCAGCTTTTTATAAACAAAACTTGAAGCGCTGGCCAAACGGAGTCTACTTGCGATTTTTTCTTTGTCCCACACTCGTGGCAACAATTCATCTTTAATAACTAATCAGGTAATTAATCGGTTAGATAGGTGAGTTACAGTTTATCTTATCAGTGATAATAAAGGCTTTACCAAACAGACCCCGCATTGCGGGCGAACGTTGGCCCAGGCCTTTACAGCAGTATGCTGAAAAAAAAAAACTCTATCTCACGTTCAACAAATGCGTTAAAAGGCTTTGTTGCACCAGGGCCGAGTTGTTCAAAAGCCGGTTAACCCTAACCCTGGATAAAAGTTAACCGAAGAGTTGATTTTTCTTTTATCAAAATGTTTTTCACTGCTTAATTTTTGTGTAGTTTGAGATTATTCAAACCCAGAATTGAAGAACAAACAATCTAAACAGAAAAATTCACCGAAAAGTTACAAAATTGAAATCAAAATTCTCGCTAACCTTGGGTTAGCGTAATCAGGCTTCGAACAACCCGACCCAGACATGTCACCAGGTACTGCCTCGTGCAAAGTGCAATTTAATTGCGACGAAGACGTCGACAAAGACGTTGCTGCAGTGTAACACGTTGTACCGTTGCCGTAATCACTGCGAAAATCTTTCAGTAAGACTCAGTGGTTGTCACTAGCGCATAAGTCCACAGATGCAGAAGCAGTATAACATTGATAAGTAGTACGATGCCGATAAGCAACAAAAGGCGCAAATTATAACCATACTGCGTCTGCGTGTGTCGGCTCATGCTTCACTTGTTTCCAGTTCGTGTAATGTTTGCCAGCTTCAACGAAAACGTTGCAAGCTGTTTTTTTCAACCGTGGGAATGTTACACTGGGCACTTCTCCGGGCACAGGAGCTAACATTTTAATAAACTTACAAACATTAAAAGACTTCTCACAGAATCTGAGTGAGAGATTTGCTCGGGTTCTTCCATAATCTGGTGGTTGATTTATTAAATCAAGATAAACGTCTTACTTTCAGTTAAACTGTTTAACTTCAATAAAGAGACCCGATTGACATTTTTAAACTACGACTGAATCAATTCACACCAACGGCTTCTATGTACATAATGAAAACTTTTCAACATTATATACAACAGTCTTTAAAACTAACTACCTGACTTAACATTGTAACTAACAAACGAGGTATTAAGGTCATTCCACTAAAATAGAATCTTCACTGAGATTTGTATCAGACTTTGCCTATTAATAGTTTATATTATAGGAACTTAAATTTTGAAATAAAAATGAGGGGACCCCGAGTTTGTTTAGGTGCAACAGCATCCTGTTTATACGCAATAAAC
>JAHPZR010035439.1:15000-27500 GCA_019787425.1 Platygyra sinensis
CAGAGACAAGCTGGACTAACCAAGAAAAAGGTTATGTCATCTTTTAAGTAAAACCGGTCAACTGAAAGAAATTTTATCCCCAATGCAATCCCCGCATTAGCGAAAATCCACTGAAGAGAAGAAGTAGGGCAACTAACTGAGTCAACCGACTTTGTCAGACCACTTTACCTCTAGAGGTGGTCCCAAATATCCCGGTCGGTCCGAACCCAAATGGACCTTACCATTTGACTTCAGACCGAAATTTCCAGACTTTTTGCCTATTCGAAAGCACCCACACAGCCTGATTTGAATTATTCATAGCCTTACCTTTTACGTCCACTGGCTCTCGAAGTCGCTTCAGAGTTTTCATTTGTTGAAAGTCATCAGAATTCCTTTTGTTCTGGAAGTACTCCATTGGCTTGAAATTTAGCTAAAAAAACAACAAAAAAAACCCGCAAGAACACAATGATTATGTTACGGCTAGTCAGAAAAACAAAGAATAACAAAACTGCACGACTTGTTATACAGCAGTCGAGGGAACAACTTCTCGAAAGTACTGAAAACGGATACCACGACATCATGGCGCGGGAAAGATTGCTCTTTTACAATAATGGTTGATTTTTGAGTTGAACTATTTACATCTAAAAGGATTGTAGATTCCTGTTTCATCAACATTGCAACCAGGGAAAATATCTACAAAAGTACTTTTCGTTAGCGAATTTTCCTTGCAGCGTTTATATAGTTGTTGCTTCCCAGTGCAACTTCGTATCCGGCAGCATTGTAATCGTGCAGGAATATTTCAACATTTCAAATATTTAGTACGACGGTGTGTGAAATGTGCTGTATTACAAGGATACCACGCACGTAGGCGTAGTACTCACCCCATCGTATTTTTCCTTTAATTTTTCAGGATCTTTGATGTAGTCTGGAAACCCAATCATGTCTTTGACGGCATCCGCCTTAGTTAAGGAAAAATACATATGTTAGTACAGTTTAAACCCTTTCAGTTGGCAGTCATCTTCTGTTTTAAGTATTCAGGAATAGTTTCTTTTCTTATATCTTGCCTGGTTGACTTTATATTACATGGTCAAATTAAAGACAGAAAAATCTTAAAGGTGCTCACTCACGTTATTTTGACCGCGTACAAAAGGTCTTATCACGGTTTTCAGTGCGATCTTGACGGGTATGAGCTACTATTGGTTGCCTTCAGTTTAAAGGTAATGGGCCTTATCGCGGTTTTCGACGACATCTTGACGGGAATATATGAAAAAACGAAACAATAACTGAGCTTCTTCTAGCCAAGCTATATATCCTTCGCTCCGACGAAGGGCTAACGCTCGAAACGTCAGCTTCCGAATCTCTTTACGGTGGCCAATTCACATTATCAACCCAGTTGATAAAACCAAATTATCTCATATATCCCTCAAACATGGTGAATGCAATCTTCTACGTAGTATTTTAACGTTGTGAATCACAAATTGTCTTAAATTCTACTTTGGAAAAGTTATTTGCCATCGGATTCTCATACAAACACTGTATTAAATTTCTGACCCGCTTTATATGATAATAAACAATAAAGGAGCAAGGACGGCCAAGGAAGGAGAAGATTGACACGGATTACAAACGGCTAACTTGAAAAATTGAAGCCAAACGTAGCTCCTTTGCAATTAAAGGGTTTACAAGACTGCTTCGCGCCACCCTAAGAGTCTCACTGGAAAGGTTACACTACCCATACTTGTTCTCACGTGGTTCTGTTGTTGAAGGATTCAAATAGTGATTGGTACCTTGTCTTCAGCCGCACGACGGGTCTCGTCATCCATCCAGTCGAGATCTGGTAAACCTTTCTTGAACGATGCACGTATTGCGTCAATCATCTCGGTTGCCTAGAAACAATTTTTAACATTCTAAATACATTTTTTCAGTGTTAAAGTGCAGCCCTTTACTCTAACTACGTATCATAAAAACACTGTAAGAAGCACAACTGGAAATAACTATTTTGTCTTGAGTTCGTCGAGATCGCAAGTTGAGCAAAAAAGCAAAAAAAAAAAACAACACCACCCCGGTGCCTGGAATACACGCGCTAAAACGCATAGGGGTGTGGCGCGCTCGACGACAAAAAACGTTAGAAAAAACGTCTGTGGACAGGCTTACTGAATTTGAATCACCTCTTTACTTTATCGTCGATCACAGAAATGGCCCTGCGAAAGATGGACGGTTGATCTAACATCTGATTGCGTACCTCTTGTTTACTGCTTCCTTCAAAGGCCTTCTCAATAAATAGGGATCCTAGCGCCATTCCTATGACGTCGTCAGTCTCTCCCATACAGCGCTTCCACAAGTCTTCTGATCGCTTGGACCCGGTAAGCACTTTGACAAGATCCTCGTGCGCGTTACGGAATTCCTCTGATAATGAAGGAGCAAGGCTCGCAACAACTCGCCACACCATGTAGTTGTTTAGCATGCTGGAAAAAATGTAGAATATTTATATTTATTTTTCATTTATTTATTTATTTATTTATTTATTTATTTATTTATTTATTTATTTATTTATTTATTTATTTATTTATTTATTTATTTATTTATTTATTTATTTATTTATCTAAACTTCTAGTATAGTATTTTACTGTTTCAGAAGTATAACAATTAAAGATTAAAGATTAAAGAGGAGGACGCTACTCCCTTTATTGGCCTATCCGGAGGGGCTCCGCCCAAAAAGGTACCTTTCTCAGGCTTCTGGCGTTGAGCTCAAATTACTCCATGCAATGAAATTCTGACACATTATTTATCCTATTTCCACCATAACCAAAGCCCACCATAAGACTCAAAGTTCTATTAAAAATATAATTCTATCTCTTTTATGAACGTGTACAAAACTCCTCACTCTTTTGTAGCTTTGTCTATGACCGGTGATAAGGCAGCAAGGTACCGTGTAGCATACACCACAACCTCCTCCTTCTCTCCAATTTCCGTTTTTGGTATGTCTTTAAACTGGTCCCTAAAAAAATCGAGCCATTTTATCTGAAAGCAATGGAAAACACATTTTTCAGTCAGACTTTGGTGCCCCTGCAGATTGAAATCTGAGCTGCCTATGTTTCTATCTTGCTTTAAGGGAACGGACATCAAGCAAGGGAGCTTACTTTTCTTGCTCAATTGTGTCCCCTTGAAAGAGAAATGCCGATAAGATAGAACCATGGAGTGTTTCTCATTGTTCGTTGCTTGAATAAAATTTTGCATGCAAAAATAAAAAGAATCAGGTAAATAAATTTTGGGGTCAAATCGCAGATTAGTTTCGCAAAACAAAGAGAGACTTCCAGTCTTTTTAAAAACAGTCTGGGTAAAAAAAGCCCTTACCTTATTACATAGCTTTTGAAGTTTCACAATGTTTGTTTTGTTGTATATCTCGTCGATTTGGCTCCTGTTCTCATGAGGCACAAAAATCTGATAAAAAACACCAGAAGACACTTAAATATTTTTAAAAAACATAATACACTAATTGTGTGAAGAACCTAGGAATGAGTATGGTTAAATTAGGTTCAGTTCCAGCTCCCAAAAAGGCTGGTGGACTCCCATATAGAAGGTGTGGGTGTTTGTTGCAGTTTTAAGGGGTTAATAAAAGCAGTTTTGAGACTTTTGGTATCCCTTGGGGTATTCAGCCTCACAAAATCCACAGCGACAGCTTTCGCAGCACCTTTAAGGGCATTGGGCCAAACAATAGGACAGGAAAAAAATGTGTTACATGATAGAATTAGTACCTCTTGGGAGCAAAAACAATTTCAAGTCACGGCCACAAAACAGGATCTTGGAACCTCTTCAGGTTCTTTTTTGCAAAATTTCCGAAAAACACCCCTCATCCTTTTGGCATGGGAGTCCCCCTCTGGAACCCGAACAAACTGAATTTATGACTAGGGTCAGATAAAAACAAAAAGTTCATTTTTCTGCTTTCCTTCACACTTCAGTGCAAAACCATTTTTACTAGTCAAGAGGATTAAAATCTGGATTAGTTTTCTCTGGAAGTTTTGAAGTTCCATCTGTGATCAGGAGTTTGGGGCACCTGGGTAGCCAGACACTGAACACAAATGTATACCAATTTTTAATAGTAATTTAACTCCTTTTGCTTTTTAATTTTACCCTGCGAGACAGAGGTTCCTTTCTCTTTCTTCTCGGTGAGAGATGAGAGGAACCTCTGCTCGCAACCGTACGATTCTTTGATCTCGCCGCCGTCCACGGCCAGGGACAAATAAATTAAAAAACCAGCTTTTGACAAGTTTAAAACGGGTTTTTGAATTTGCGCATGGCAGACATGAGTCAAAACGCTGGTTGAAAACACTTACTCGGACTTGAAAGTG
This sequence comes from Platygyra sinensis, assembly GCA_019787425.1. Taxonomy (NCBI): domain Eukaryota; kingdom Metazoa; phylum Cnidaria; class Anthozoa; order Scleractinia; family Merulinidae; genus Platygyra; species Platygyra sinensis. The sequence continues at coordinate 19,326 of JAHPZR010035439.1, forward strand.
CACGCGCTCCATTATGCAAATGAGCTACTTGTACGCGTCAGACTTTCCTTTCAAAAACTTTCGCAAACTCGGTAGAAACTGCTGTTTGCTGTTAAATTTACGTTGCAAATCAAACAGCATTTGGAAACTTTCAGTCTATTGGCTTTTGTTTGAGTTTTAGGCGACACATTCCCCGAAGAAACTGGAGTTGCTGACATACTGAAGTTTTTTTTCCCCCGAAGTTGTCGCAAGCTGTTTCCCGCGAAATAAGAGGAAGTGACGTTTAGTTTCAAGGACAGGAAGTGGCGTTTCACGTGACAGATAGACGTAGTTTTGCGCATGCACAATATGAAATCATGCAGTTGCGAGCAGAGGTTCCTCTCGTCTCTCATTGAGAAGAAAGAGCAAGGAACCTCTGTCTCGCTGGGTAATTTAAGTTTTGTTATATATGCTATTCTTAACTTTGTACATTAAGTTATCTATGTTTCTTACTCTTCGTTTGTCAAGGCTCCCATTGATAGCAGGTCTTTGGTATATAAAAATTATGTCCTGAAGGGACTACCCTGTTTTAATAAAGGTGTTCACTTCACTTCACCACTATATATATGTAAAGGGTTAAATTTCCATCTGCAATGCAGGCTGAAGGTTTGGTTACTGTTGATCAAAAGGAAGGCAAACCTGTGCCAGTTTCATTTCCAGTTCCAGGACTTCTCGCATCTGACGTCTTGTTTCATTTTCCTTCCCTCCCAGCAACACACCAACAGTCGTCATGTACTTCAAGTAAGCTACCAGTTTCTGTCAACACAAGCCATTCAAGTAAGCTCTCTACCAGTTTTCATGTTGGGGACAGGAAAGGATTCCACTTTAGAAATTTTGCTTTTTTCTTCCACGTTCCAATTGTGTTCGATATTTTTTAGCTTGTTTGATACATGTTTTTTCTGTGGCATGCTTAATATATGTCTTTTTTGCTGCTTTTTTGTGTTAGTATCCTTCAGATAATTACTCAATCCCTCACCTCAAAAATACCAGTTGCAGTACCGTAAATCCTCAAATTAGGGCCCAGGTGAGGAGCACTTATTCAAGGGAGGCGCTTATTCAATTTTTCTCAAATCGTGGCCCAAAATGATCTTTTTTTGACACACCATCTGCACGTAAACAACAACATAACCTAGTGTTTATTGATGTAAAAAGTTGATTCTCAAGTTTAAACTGCTGCACCATTAGTACTTAATGTGTTTACTTAACATGTTCACAAACTGAAACAACATAAGAATCTAATACTACATGACAAAAATTATGCATCCTTTGTTGTCTGATTGCTTGTCCACAAAGAGGGGAGAGGGGAGGGGGACGCTTATTCAAGGGGGGCGCTTCTTTTAAATTTTGAATGATAGGAGGGGTGCTTATTTGAGAGGGGCTGTAATTAGAGGATTTACAGTATAATAGTTCTGTCTGAAATATAGAGCTTTTTAAACTCTCTTTAATATCAGTTTTAAACAGTGTAACAACTCACTGGGTCAGACATATTCTTGAGGTAATTGGTCCTTGGGAGTGTAAGTCCAGCCTGATCAACCTACCAAATCAAACAAAAAAAGCATTTGAGTGTGTTGGGGATTGCTTGTGTTTAGCTTGCCACTGAGTTGCATTTTTCTTTCGAATTAACAAATTGACGTCAGTTTTTCATGTGTCTGTCCTGTTATTGAACATGAATTTCGTCATAACATTGTAAAAGTAGCTGTACATCCACAAGGTGATAGCCGAGTGGATCTGCAGACTACTTTGACAATGTTATGACTAGTAATAGTTCTCACTAAATCTGCCCCCACTTCTATTTTATCCATCAAGGGTATAAAATTCTTATAAAAATTCCACTGCGTATAAGGAAACTATTACTTATTGTATGAACTGAAATTTTATATTTTTTCTAAACTGTATCACTCATACTGTTCAAGCAACTTAGGCATCTTATCATAAATATTATCCAAAGAATCAACTAAGTTAACTAAACCAATTCTGTTTAACTTATTCTGTCATATAATATTCTTTACAAAATGCTATCACGAAGTGCATTCTGGAAAAAAAAATATCAAACCACTCTGTTGTTCTAGTTTAATACTGAAACAAACCATTTGTCTTGATATACGAGCAAACGTATCTCGAAAGCAGAACAGAAGTCGAGATTTTTTCCGAGATGTAAACAGAAGTATCGTGTTACAGTCACCATAAATGCAAATTAGAAATATCAAGCTTTTTGTCCTCAACAAAAACACCACAAAACATTTTCATTTATATTTGGATCCCTGCCAGTCAACCCAGCCGTCACATGGGCTCTTAATGCCACGTAGGATTACTCAGTAAAAATAAGCGATCCAATAAATGTGATCTTTATACATGCGTTGTTTAGGTCGAATCTGTTGACCCTGTTGCTGATTTGTGTCCGACAAATCAACTTCTGTACCAAACAGTTCAATCTGGTACTGCTGAATAACCTTTGAATTCAAGATATGAAGAAATCACTGTGATGACAGATACCCGCCCTAAAATATATTATGGCAAATATCTTCCTCTCCTCCTCATGCAGGAAGTAGTATCTTCCTCAACTGATCTCCTCCTCATGTTTCGTGGTTGCAAGAATTACCCATGTAGCATTGCCTTGCAAGCTGACTGAAAAATTAACTGGGACCACCGTGCACTGCCTAGTTTCTTCAAATCGGGATTGATTCACATACTACACCAATATTTCACACATTCTTTACATGTATATGCAGGGGAGACTATAATGCCTCCTTGGGTTTTGGCCTCTGGGCCAAAACCCTGCGGGGGCAATAAAGTTCATTGTCAATAACAGGACAGACGCATTAAAAACCGACATCAATTTGTTTTTTATGATAACAAAATTGTCAAATTGTCTGCTCTTATTTGTTGACGCGTCGCATAAATTATAATTTGATGTGTCCGTCAGCTTATTGACAATAAAAATTAGCCAATGAGCGCATGAGAATTTCTGTAGTTATCCTAAATTATGCTAGTGCAGACAGAGAAGAAACCGTGGGCATCGAATAACATTGTATATTTAATGTTTACCTTAAGGATGTTTTTGGCAGAATTTTTATCATCCGCGTCGACATCTGTGCCAAAGAACACAGGAACCGAATACCTGTGCACTGCTTGAAGCTTTTTGTTGAAATCGAAATTTGACGAGTTCCAATCCTGGGTGATATTCCACCCTCCAAGTTTCTTTATAATGTCTAGCAGCGGCTTAGCTCTCTTCTTGTTGACTGCTGTCAAATTCATGCATGCATCGTAGAAAGTCTTTGATTTCTTTACGGCTTCAGAGTTACTGGCTGCGCCAGTCAATAATTGCCGCACAATTCTCTCGTTATCTTCCTGCAGAACTGAATATATTCCCCAGAACCCCTTACTTTCAGGGATGGGGTTATTTTGAGTCCATCCACCGCAGGCAAACTCGTAAAAATTGTCGCATGGATCGACCGATTGGTTCATGGAGTGGAACATATGATGTGCGGCGTCTATACAGCCCTCGGTGACACACACTGCTTCCTCTTTGGCTCCAAAGGACGATTTACCACTCCGTGTTAACAACGCCGACAAAACGATACAAATGATGATCAAAACGGCTATGATTGCCACAAGAACAGTGGTCTTTGTAAGCTTTAGTTTACAAGGGCTTGTTCTCTCCGTCGCAGAAGAGACAGAGAAACGAACATCGGGCTCACCATCATCCACAGTATCTGTGATTACCAGTACTGGATCGCTTAGCTGACCATCGTCCCAAGAATCTTCGCTCAGCAGAGGAACATTCGTAGTTATATCACTGGTTTCAGCGCGAGTATAGTCTCTTGTTGACGACATTTTTCCGTTCTTGCAACTCTCGAGATAACTCGCTGAAAATGGCACCTGTCTCAGCGATCAAATACGGCAGAAGATTTTCACGATTTAAAAAATAATCGCCTTTTAAAATGGCCGTCGGGCCGGCTGAAGCCAAGATTCACATAAACAAACTTTTGGTACGACTTGAACAGAACCACACTCACCCTAACATGCCAGAGAACCCGTGTGAATTATACCGATTTAAGGCAATGTCTAAAATCCGGCTTTCTGAGGATTACAACATTATGCAAATATTGAATCGAGGAAAACGGAAACTTTTCGGCAGCTTTCAGATGCAAATATCTTACGGTGTTGTCAAGACGTCTTGTCCGCAGCCTCCCTCCCCTTCCATTGTCCATCACCCTTCCCCCAAAACACGCATCCACGTGCATACGTACACACATATATGTCGCGTTGTTTTCCTTATATAAGAATCACCGCCGTGTATTCGTCGACGAAATGAACTTAAATAAACGGAGAAAGTGGTAGTGAATTATGTTTTTCTACGATTTCATTAGCGCCATTTTTTCACTCTGCCAACCGTGAAGTAGGCTCGGCCGTTTCTTGCTGTTTTGGGAGTCCCGTTGTTTATCCTCCACCCAGGTCTCCGCGGCCTGTTCGAATCTTTGAATGAGACAACTTTTATCATTGGCATTCTGTTTTTATTTTCCTCTCTTTTTCAAAGAAGTTGAGAGTAAATAAAGTTGACAGTGAATAAATACCCTCCATACGTTGTCAACAGTCTTGTCACGCAACCTACTGTAATCCTGTCACGTGACTAGTTGACAGGTTCGATCAAGGATCTGTTTTATGCTGCTCCACACATTCGTGCATGTGCGAGCGTCGTCTAGTTCGCCATGGATTTGAGCAAGGTCGCTCAAAATATCATAAAATGTGTCGCTACTGGAGAGGTAGGAACTGAAATATTTTAATGATAACTTCTTTGTGATGTATTAGTTATCCTCAGTGAATATTACCTACCCAGAGATTTGATATAGTCAAATTGTATTCTAAAGATTTGTACGGAAGCAGTCTTGAAACTTCTCAGTCTTCTCAGGGTTGAATGCAGCTTTATCGTCCTTGCGAAAGATTCTTTTTTTCATTTCCAGCTGAATTCTTTCCTTATTCGATGTTTTTCATCCCATTTTAAAGTTGTCAATTACGTAACAATGTGAGACTCGTGGTTTTCAGCTGCGCGTTATGACATAACCTGACAGTTAAGAATAAAATGAGAAATAAGCAAATATTTTAGTATTCAGTGGATGAATTAACTGAATACCCCCTTTACAGAGTCGTAACAAAGTATTAAAAATAAATTAAAAGTAAAACAAAACAATGAAAGTCTCGCACAGTTAACTGAGAAGCAGTCAGAAGGTGTGGTGGCTTAGTGGTTGGGTTGCTGTATTTTGGATCAAGAGTCTCAGATTGCACCCTGGTTGGGGTTCACTCTCACAGTACTTTTTTTAGACTTTCCTTGGAAGTAGGGCTAAAGTGAGGACAACCAAACAAGATGCTGCTAATGAGGGGTTGGGGGAGGGGCAGCCCATCCTAGGAACACTTATAGTACTTCTTGTCACTCCACTCTATCATAATTGTAGTTAAGTACCAGCATTGATTAACCACCTGGCTTCTACAGTCAAATTATGATTGGATTTAAACCTATCTTTCTGAACAGGTTAGATTTGCAATTGAGCGCTTCAGATTTGAGCCTTGCCTAGGGTCATTGGTGGGTCATTGCATTATGTTCTTGAGCAAGACAGCTCACTCACACAGTATCTGTCTCCATGTAGGTGGATACTGGCAAATGTAATGCTGGGAGGAGGGAGGGAGGGAGAGAAGTAACTTTGTGATCAACTGGTATCCCATGCAGGGGTAAAAAATGGTTAGGTCTGTATACAAGGCACTTGGACCACGAGACTGATACTTATTCTGATTTCAGTAGCATGAAACCACTATGGGTATGTTAGTCCATTGCAGGGTTACCCCCAGCATTAAGTTCACTGATACTTGTGTTATACACCTGGATGGAGAGAGGTACAAACTTAGGGCGCGTTCGTTTGGGATATTCCGGAATAAGAATATATCCTGGAATATATTCCAGCTATTCTGCTCTTGGGAGCAGAATAGCCCGAAGGGAAATCCAGGTATTCCGGAATGAGAATAGCTCCCAAACAAACGCTTTCTCGCATTATTCCAATTATTGTTATTCCCGATTGATCCCAAACAAACGCGCCCTTTAAGTGTCTTGCCCAAGAACAAAACGCAATGTCCCAGCCAGCAAGGTCTAGACCTCTTGACCTGGAGGTGAGTGAACAAACCATGAGGTCGCTATGCCTAGACCACAGCATTCCATCCAGGTGGGAATTTACATACTCCTTGTTGCTTCATGCTACAAAAACTGGGATAAGATCTGTTTGTATGGGCCACTGCTTGACACAGAGTTTACCTTAACCTCTCTGAACAGATGGTGGAAGTGCAGAGCTTATGGGCAAAGCAAACTGCAGTGGTTGTGTTTCTGCGTCGCTTTGGATGACAGTTGTGCAGGCTCTGGTCGACTGAACTGAGTTCGGTCAAACCACAGCTTGATGCACACAACGTGAGACTCTGTGGTGTGGGATTGGAGGAGTTAGGTCTTGAAGAATTTCAAGAGGGAAAGTTTTTTAATGGAGGTTAGTTCTATATTAAGATAATAACTAGAAACACATGATACAGATGGATTTTGAACTGAGGTCTGTCAGTTTGAAAGGAAGCATCAAGACAACACTTTGACTTGAGGATATGTGACATTATTTTTCATTTTGATTTCCTCAAGGGAGGAGTTAATTACTCCTGGGAATGGACCATAGCAGAATCCCATGGCATCAGCCCCTGACTATAAAGGGAGCCAGTCAGGTTGAAAGGTATCCTCTTTTAGACTGAAGATATGGGAAGATATCCCTCCTGGTGTGATGGAGATAATCACTCCAGAGGAAAATGTGACTAGGCTCATCCTCATCCTCATCCCCATCCGGCACTTACAAACTTTACGTTCTCTTTCCATTTGACTGCCAATAGCGCATGTATCACTGAGTGGTTGTGATCATCAGGTATTCATGATAAGCAGATAGTAGAGCAATGATTGATCTATCATCAAGAGGTGGTTTTGGATATCAATGGCATTCTGATGTAGCAATTGGCAAACGACATTTAGCAATTTTGGCGAAGAAATGGCAGTAAAATGGCCAGATATACCTGTAATTGATCAAGTTCCCATTTCTAGGCTTTGCCCATAATAATCACCCAACTTTTTAAGGCAGTCAGAAAGAATATGAAACACAAATGGTAGCAAGACTACAAGGGCCAAGAAGAAGGAAAAATGAGCAAGAAAAAATTCTGAACAGGCAATCATAAAAAAAGTCCAAATTTTAACTTATGTGCAATTGTGCCAAATTAAAATACCAGTATTGTACATTTTTGTACATCATCTTGGGGAAATTTATCTTTTTGGCAAAATATAGCTTTTTCAGCCAAAATAAGGCCCCTTTAGCTAGCGTCGTGACAGCCAAAAAACTGATTTAATGGTTAAAGATGGCATTTTTTGTGAAAATTTGACAGTCAAAGTGTTAGACCCTTATACTGTATTTTTGCTGAAAGAGATTTTTATCGATTGACTGATGTTGTTCTGTATTGTTTATTTATAGAGTTGTATCTTGATTCTAAACAGCAGTGTTACAAAGACTTGGGATTCAAAAGGTATAACAGCATTTTGTGAGTTCCTGTTTATGCAGAAGGTCAGGCTATGTTACTGTACGTTTTTGGTATTAAAGACATTAAAATAGAGGTTTACTTTTTTTGTTAAGGTACAATGCTATTACTGTCCTTGGAGGACTGGCAGCTAAAGAAACAAGATCTTCCCTTACTAAGGTGAGAATTTCTTACAATTTAATTTTAATTTCTAATAAAGAAATCTTCTAAATATTTTTTTAATTTGCTTTCTGACAAACTTTGAGTTCAATGGTGGATTTAATCTTATACTGCAACATATCTGTCAGTAACATTTAAACAAAATATATATAACATTTGCTGATCTCCCCAGATGGGAATTATTTAATGATCTCTCTTTATCTCGTATTCCTGAAAATGTTCTCTGCCTTTGTTGACCTTTTTGAATTTTTTGGGGGGTGTTTCTCCATTCAGGCCAATACGAAAGGTATCAAAGGAAACTACCGTGGTGACGGCTTGCTGAATGGTGGCATGCTGATTGTGACAGCAGAGGGAGAAAAAGTGCTACTTAGTCACAAACAGGCCTCACCTGGAGATCATGTG
>JAHPZR010035439.1:32500-35000 GCA_019787425.1 Platygyra sinensis
GACACATGTAATATTCAGTTCCTACCGTGTACTTTGTAAATTGCAACGGCGTTGCAATTTCTCATGAATTGCTACTTTCCTAAAACATAGGCACGCAAGGCGTGCAAGAGTTATTTTTTTAATTAAAAGGTTATGAAAATGGGAGCATTTAAGCGACTCTTTACAGTGATAATTTAGTTAATTTGACAATTTTTGTTTGGCTACAATGTAATGTACAGCAAGAAAGAAACTGAGAATCTGATGTACATACGATCTTATATCGCTAAGATAAGTTGTCATCTGAAGTTGTCGCAAGAGGGTATGGATAAAATATAGGCACGCTAAGCGTGTGGGAGTTTTTTGTTGGAATAAAGTGGGCTGGTGGAAGGGGGGGGGGGGGGAAGAATGGGTGACTGTTTTTCTGTAGGTTTTTGAGTTGTTGCGCAAAACTGGCTGTGAATTTTTTTTTTGTAGAGGGGCAAGCCATATATGTGTATTGTGTGCTTCCATAATAAAACATGGAGTATTGACAGATGATGATTTAATACCTATATTATTTTTGTGGATGAAATAACAGAAATATAGTACATGTAGGTCAAAACTGTTGTAAGTAAGGTATGGGTTAGAGACGACAAGAAAGATCGTAGATCTTATAACCGCGCTTTTAAAAATTAGCTGTTTTCCCAGCACTACAGTCACAACGCAATGCACATTCCAGAGACCCCCTCGATGACTCATTTATTACTGTAGACACCATAACACTTGATCAACACAAACTATATTATTGCATCATCGTTCATCTCAATGATGACGTCATGGTTAATAATCACCCGAACATCTACCCTCACGTTTCTTATCTGCAAGCAGTCCGTGTTGATTCACTGATGACTATAGCCAAGCAATCAACTGATCAATCTGTAGCACAACAACTGACAACAACGACTAGACACGAACTGTTTAACCCTTTAATGCCCAATAGTGACTTATAGATTTTACTCTGTTTGACGCCAGACGATTTTACCCGACAGAGGGAGACCCCTTGGGCACTAAAGGGTTAAGCCTCTTATTGCACCATCACATTGACCCGTCCATAACATACCCGATGCGCCGACTAAGAAGATTTTTTTTTCACAAAAAAAATAACTCAAAAATAGCAAGAAAGAGAAATAATCTCTCTGACTGGTTTAAGCCTGATTTACTGATTACTTTGTAGTTTAACTTGGTGCCACACAGTCTTCAAACTGAACATTATTTTGAACAGTTTTCATACTTTTTTTTACCTTTAAAGTGCCACTAACCCCCAAAATTTTTTTTCGCTAATATATATTTCCTTTTTCTCCTGATCACCACTGCGAAAAAATTATCGTTGTAGCTATTTTTGTTAATTTTCTACGAATTTTCAAAGTTTTTAATTTTGCACATTTCCATGTTCACGACCGAGGAATAGCGGAGAATGGGACGAGTTGGCTTCTGACGTCACTTCGGGAATAACAATGTTTTCTTTCTGAGAAGAATATATGCGAGCATGCGATAGTGTGTGTCAAAATCTTTGCTGAATGCAAGGAAGATGTGTTGTTGGAGACTGTAGCAATACAGGATACGCAGGATATAGTATTCCTCTTCATTCGATACCTCTATCCCGATGAAACTCGACCAGAAACGAGAAAAAGACCAAAGAAGTGGGCTGATCCGTGCGAAGGCCGTCGAGGATTTCTTCGATCTCGGGTTCGCCGGTACTATAAAAACCTATAGCTTTTCATGGCCTGTATATTCTTCTCTATCTCTAGCGGAAAGCTTGACATTTTCATGGTACTGCATACGGCGCGAATTTGTGGTAAACTGAAAGCCATCTGACTATTCCAAGCGCAAGCAAACGATCCTCCAAGTCAATCGCATGAAATCACACGGTATAAAAAACTAAACTCATCTGTTTTTTTACTCGAAATAGACACATTTTTAAACGAATAGTAAACGAAATCTGCATCCTACATGTACAACGAGGCGATTAAAATTGTTGAGCCTCAACTGGTCAACTAGCTATGTATTTGTGGATTTTAATAAAAACACACGCACACCGGAAGCCGTAATCCGACGGTGTAGCTCAATAGCCATACGTGCGAGTGAATACAGAATTCTTTCGTTCTTTGAGCTTCGTCTTTGGGGAACGAAATAGATTCGACTTTAGAGCTAGCGACGGAGTTCGTTGTGCTGAAAGAAGAATTCAGGCGATTGTCAGTCAATCCGAAACGCAACTAAAAAGTCGAGAACTCCCAGGTTATTTGCGTACGTAAAATGGACATTTCATTCAAAATAACAGTGAAATAGAAATGTGTTCATTTAACTGATGCTATACCGAACCTCTTTTCAATATCCTAACGAAGGATTTACCATGATTTAGTGGTACGAAATTAAATATGCAAATTTGTATAGCTTGTGTTCGTGCATACTAAAATTACACAGTAATTGACTGTGCATATATTACGGTCGGGCGACCGTAACGATGCGAAAATTTACCTCGCCG
>JAHPZR010035441.1:0-25000 GCA_019787425.1 Platygyra sinensis
TTACTGCCAAGAGTGGGCTCTCGGTGTATACTCGAAGTGTCAAAGAAATTAATTTAACAGAGCACACATTCTGAATTATTGATTTACATTTTCCAAAGTGTATAATTGCATTTCTTCTCGCAGTAAAGATCCTTAACTCAATTCCTCAGATAAAATTTAGAGATCACAATCAAAGATCCAAGTAACCAAGAGCGCACAATGTCTCAGGTTTCAGGGATACACAACACATGGCTGATGATATGTTTAGAATGGGTGAGAGAACCTTGAAATAAGGAAAACATAGACCTCTAATCATACTACAACAAAACCGTACCTACCAAAACTAGGTATTTTCATAAGTGCATAAATATTTACCACCCAGATAAAATTCAAAGAAGTCCTGAGTGACTACTGTGGCTGGAAATAGGCAGTGCGCCATGCTAGCAAGAACAAAAACAAAAACACAATATTTTGATTAGCCTTGGGACAATGATATCACTAATATCACACATTATATATGTCCTTAAAGGGAATCCCCAGTCAAACATGCACAGATGTAAGTTGAAAATGAGCCAATAGGCACAACACCTTTCACAAAAAAGAAGAAACATTGTCAGTGGCAAGACATCTGACACATTATTTGGTCAATGTTCATCATATATTTTCTTCAAAACAGGCTCAGTTTCTGCATTGTCATTCTTTCCAGATAAACTGCACTTCATTTCACAAATTAAAAAATGTTCCTTCCACATAATACAACTAGTGTACTGGATAAACAGTAGTAAAATAAAAATAATGTACCAGTACTGTATTTGACCCTCGTGTACATGTACAGAAATATCCTTGCATCCCAGTGGTTTTCGCATGACCAATGATGTGTACAACAAAACATCATTCTCAAAAGGAATTCAGTTATTTTGAAGATGATAATGTATGGGTGGATACCCTAAGTACTACTAACATCTTACACAGTGAAGAAATAAGAATAGAAACCAGATTTACACAGTCAAACAAGTATCAAGTGTAGGACGATGCTTTCCTTCTGGAGTCCAATATGGTGCATCCCAGTAGCTTCACAAAGTCAACAATGTTTTCCAGTCTAACTTTTGATTAGCTCATAGGACAATGCTCAAGTTTGGCCGAGTGATAGAAATGGTGTAAACTAGGCCCAAAAAGGGTATTTTTTCGTTTTTTCCTTTCTTTCTTTAACCAATCAGACTGGTCGATTCAATTGAAATGTTCTTACATGGACCATTACTTTACAATAAGCATAGCAGCTTGTAGTTAATTAGGTATGATTAGCTTACTTTCAAGTGGTCATATTTACATGTATCCTCTAAACCTCATCAGACCTTGTGGAAATTTTGCCAAGTAAAGATATTCAAGTAATTTTAGCTGGAAACCTGTTAATCTTTGAAATCATCATCAGAGTGTTACAAAATAACTGGGTGGTATAACTTTGGGTTGAATAAAGACTACATAATACCCATTCCAGGGCACAAAATTGTTCCCAAATACAAGTTCCAATGAGCTTAGATTTTCCATTCTGGTGTACCCATTTCTCAAAAGCCCATCAAAAAGAGTTCATTTGTATCTGAAAATGGAGAAGTGTATATGCCAGCCTGAAACTTCATGTATGAAGAGAACCTCGGTTCATATTAAGAATATCTGAATAAAACAGCTCTGAATAACTAATTGTTTTCGAGTTTTTGCTTTGGCTTAACAGGCTTGAAAAGTTTCAGGGGCTTTCAAGAAACGGGCCCCTGGTGATTAATGAGGCCCTGTTAAGGGAAGTCTTTATGTCCCCCATCTGAGTGTACTTTTTATCTTGGTGTTTGAAGCTTGACCATGTTTTGTGTTTCTTTGAAAAATTTTTTTCAAGATTTCTAAGCAGCCAATGGCTAATCTCTAGTGTGCGGCTGTTTTGATATAAACACACAATGTTCTTTTTGCAAAGCCTCATTAAAGTATGAATGTTCATTATAGTGCTACGCAGCACAACATTCATATGTACACTTACTTTCTCTTCGCCGCGATTCACCACCTAAAATCATTCCCTACTTTCTCTGTCCCACCTCGTAGCTTAGTCGGCAGAGCAACAGTGGGTTATTCATGGGTTCAATTAATGCTTTAATTTATACTTCAGAGTTAATTCTCTGTTCCACCATCCTCATTAAAATAGTCTGGCTGATGCTATAACCGGCTGAGTGGGAATTTTTTGCTCTCTGCTCCTTGAACTTTGTTGAGTGCTAGCATATCTTGCATGAGATAGAACAGGGCCCATCTAGTCTAAAAAAAGAAAAAAAATGTCACTGAGTGTGAACTGGGGTTGAAGATGTGATTAATGCTAATTGTATGACCCCCAAAATGTAACAACACACAATAACTGTCATATGCATTAAGGTGTTTCTTGCAACATCCATTTACATCATGTTTCAGTAATTATTCACTTCCATGGGAGATTAAACTAAGGCATGCAAATGTGCTGTATATACTGTTCAATGTTAGTTGTAATCACTCCCTAAGAAATCTCCGATAGAGACAAAGTGTGTCACAAAAATAATTAACAAAAAGTTACAGCAACAAGAACTTTTTCTTTGTGCACCTCGCTAGTCTCTGTTAAAAAATTACAAAAAATTAAAAAGAGCATCAGTCTGTACAATAACACATGATCAGTAAAACACTACTGGTAATAAAACATCTTTACATTGTATAATGCATCAGCAGACCATTGTCCTTAGGCAGTTATTAACAGGTCACATGGTGGGCTCTTGGCCATGAAAAGGATAACAAAAATACATTGAATGATAATTGAAATTCAGTTGCCAAATTTGCAACTTTTATGGACATCATGAGGGATTAAATTATATTCACTGACTGCATTGTATAGAGTTGTTTTGTTCAAACTGGGTCACACTGATGGTATTCAAAATTATTTTGTGGCCACAATCAAAGTGTCAATTAAGTTAATTTGTTTGTTGAGTTTGAAGCTGTTTTTGTCACTAGACTGGACTTGTCAATAGAGCTGAAAATGCATTGTTTCAAACAGTTATTATTATACAGTGAACTTTCCAACTCTCCTGATTGGCCTAAAGCATACAGTGAAATTTTCAAATCAGTGCCAGTGACATCATAACTGCAGATTTTCCAATAAACATGTCAAGGACACTCAAGGTCACGGGTAATCATATCAAGTTCGCACTCTTTGTGTTGCTTCCCGTAAGTGAAGAAGCAAAAACATGACTTCCATTTTTTTCGTTCAATGTATAATAAAATAATTATTAGATTTGGTTTTTGTGATATCCAGAATAATCAAGGTCTCGGTAAGAGTTATCAGCCTCACCCTTTAACTTCGGCTGATAACCCTTACCTCAACCTCGATTATTCTAGATATCATTAATTAAAATCTCATGCAATAATTTTTTGTAATAAGTATTATTTATAAAATTATTTGTCACCAAACCATGACAAGTTTTCCATTATGCTGCAGATCTCAAAAAAGGTTATTTTATTTTTACTCAATTGCACTGTTGATGTCAAAAAGATTTGGAAGTTATAATCAGTTCTGAGAGCCCTGTGTGTTCTTAAGCGGCTTAATTAAAATGGCACTACAGGGCTCAAAGTTAACGACCAACTGGTTGCATATGCAACTAGATTTTTGGCTGTGCGCCTAAAAAATCATGTTTGGTTGCGCCACCGCACCTTAAAACCCAAAGTATCGTGTGACTTCTCTAGTGCTTACTCACGACACCTGACCATACTAACGTACTCTGATTAATAAATTAATATAAATTTAAACATAGATATAACCAAGTAATAAAGTTGCACCATTTTCCTTTCATCGGTGCATGTTCTATTTGTCATCTTTAAGCCTAATTTCCCAGTGGATTCTCCAAACTCGAACCTTCATTCTTCCCACATTTTGTGTTGTAAACAACTCTGCTGACACATGCAAATGAAGGAATGAAGCATGTGCTTATTGTGCAATCGATGAGTCAGAAAATGCAGACCGTTGTTATGGTGGTCATAGTGCTAGGCGCTCCTAGTGGAAAGCGTGGAGACTGGGTATGAGATTGAATCATGTTCTTGTTCTTTGCGAACAACAGATACTGAATGCTGCATTTTGTAGAGGAAGCTTTGTTTTCACTTGTTTGACATACAAAAATATCCAGTTTTTTTATTTGTTTTTGTTTGTTTTATTTGTCTCTGTATTATACTGCCCATATTGCAACACGAAGCCCGAGTCGCTCTTTTGGAACGTTAAGTATTCTTTTAGAATAGGTGCTCCAAGTCTTTGAAGCTGTACATGTGCACATAAAATTTTCAACTCTGCACCTAAAATCTCTGCAGTGTGCCTAAAAATGTTCATCTGGTCGCACTAGTCCTCCCAAAGCCAAAAATAAACTTTGAGCCCTGCTTTACTGGAATGTGATCATTGGTGAGAGCACAAACAAACTCAAAGTCTTTCTTTTTAATTAAAATTGCGGTTTGATTGCTTGAAAACTTTTAGGTGGCTCTGGTTGAAATTGTTGCACAGTATATTACAAGGGTAAAACTTGACAAGGTGATAGAATTGTCCCCCTTTGATCAGAGTAAATTATAGTGACTAGATTCTTGGACTTAAAATCAGTGAAAAGGGCTGAACATGTGCTCAGATGTAAATATCAGAAAATAGTTTTTTTACTCAACTCCAGAAAGGTCGGACCCATGATTAATCTGTGAGTTCAAACATAAAAACTCTCAATAATTTTGACAAATAAAAGACACAAATATATTTATTTAATAATCTTTAAAAAGAAAGTGACAATAATATGTCTAAAAAAGTGGGCTTAAGGTAAACTTCCGGGGGGGTACTTGACCCATGTTTGGATACAGGGGTGCTGCCAAAGGTTTGAAATCCTGCTTAGGACAAATGAAAATACGATAAAAACCCTACCCTGTGTAGGACAACAGTCTCCATTTCAAGTCCCTGTTTAGGACAAGTGACAAAATACACACTCTCTGGTTTTACACTGACTCTGGGTTTTACAGGAATTTAAGACGGAATCCGCCAGACGTTGGAGTAACAAGTGGACAAAAATCTTGTACCAAGATAATTTACATTGTATTGCAAACTTCTGTAGGGCTCTTTTAATTATCTTCTCAAAGCAATTCATTTCTAGCAACACCAAACGTCGAAAACGAATGATGAACTTCGTATGAAACGCTTAAAAGTTTTGGTGAAATGAAACTGATGATGGAATTTTGCCTGTGTTTCCACAAAATCACTGAACTTTGAAATTTATTTTCTCTCGTTCCCGTGGGAAACTATTTTTCGGTGTTATTTCAAGCAATTATTTATGTATTTAGCTTTTAAAAATGTAAAAATGACTGTAAAATATTTAAAATTACTCTGGTACAGATTTTTGTCCACTAAAACCTGAAATTGCTCCATCTTCTATCGGTTTTCGTCTTAAACTGTTTAATAATTAATTCAAATCAGAGAAATCATGCTCAATGCATCTAAAATCCAGTTGTTGCGTCTCTACACTTATACTAAACAAAAATCCATCAAGCATTAAGCTCTAAATTAGTTAGCGTAGCAAAATGTCATCATTGCATTTATAGAAAGGTGAATGTTTTTAATAGCAATTCAAAGAGGAATGATTTCTTCAATTACTGTACAATGAATAAGTGGAGCTTATTTTTGAGGTTTATTTTATTTTGATTAAAGCAGTCTAATAAAACTTTTACAGAGAAAAATATCCCTAAACAATACATATACTAGCAGGATTCCTCATGCCTGTACGACTCAGTGACATCTTTTTTTCATCACATTATCCAAGACAAAGAAACTAGTAAGAGTTGCCGGTACGATCTGTTCTGTTAATGCGCGCTTGTTATAACACTGATAAGTGGAAAAAATATTTTAAATTAATAATTATAATCTATGATAAATTACAATAGCATTCTTGTCCAGAATATGATCTGATGTTGATTGATGACATTGTAATGTTCGTTTAACAGTCAGTTTACTCAGTTGATATCTTATGCAAATCAGGAAAAGAAATGCGTCTCTTGTCCGCCGCTTGATCGCATGTTCTTTCAACTTTGCGAAGGCTCCAGATTGCGTGCTAAGAAAAGAAAGAGACTGCTTGCAGTCTCGGTTAAAGTCTCTCGGCTAGTAATACCATACCCTGTTTAGGAGAGGTTTTTAACCTGTTTACAAGAGGACAGTGGCAAGTCAAATTGTATACCCTGCTTAGGACAGCAAGGCCAAAAAGCCATACCCTATCCAGCAGCATCCCTGTATAGCCCAAATAAGGGAGAACCCCCCCCCCCCCTCCTGGGGGGTAACCTTAAATTTACATAATATGGAGTACCATTTAACATGGGTGAAATTACAGTATTTGGCCCATTTGAAAGAACAGTAAAAAATTCAAGTGTGCATTTAAGCCTAGTTATCAAGCAGCAAGCAAAATTGTCTTCCATTTTCAAGTACAACCAAAATATTTCAATTCCATTTGCTTGGTTCCATAAGCAAATAGGCAAAATCAAGTTACTTGACTATCATTTGTTTTAAACTTTCCATGCTTTTGCTACACATCCATAGTGAAGTAATAAATAAAAGTATCAAAGTCTATGTGTATTAATAAGTAGTGTGTACAGTTTATGGGTTTGAAGCTTGACCATGTTGTTTTGTGTTTCGTAACACTCAATGGCTAGTGCAGCTATTTTGATATAAAAGCACATGTTATTTTTGCAAACCCGTTTTTAAGCACAGGCGTCCCAAGCTCACGTTTAGAGAAAGCGAAGAATTATTATATATTTATTCATATAAGCGTTACGGCTGTGGGAGTTGGAACGTGACCTTTCATCTTACGCGGTGTTAGGTTACGCGAGAACCTTTGAGAATTTGAGAGCGTTATAAGACTTTGTATGGGGGATAAAATATCGTTGATTTACAACGCTAAATACTTTGAAATATCGACATATTTTAAGTAAGATTATTAAAACAAACCTACCCTTTGTGTGTCTGTTGTACTTTTTCGTTATTTTCGCTGTTTTGGGCGTTTTATGTCACTACTGTTCTTCCCTTCATAAGACGGAGTCAAGGCAGCACACTCGGATTTCGACCGTTGTCAACTCGGAGGCGGTTTGCGTCCAGAAAATCCATCCGATCGGAAATTTTTTCGCCCACAGTTATGGCTCTATGATCCTTGCACCCACGCAAATGTCTCTTCCTCGAAAATCTTCGCGCATTACGCTGAAAATGAGCATTTTCCACAGCCGATTCCACGATCGCTTCTTTATACAGCACCGTGTGATACTGTGGTCGGACACGGCCACGGAATAGGCTTGGGCCCAAGGTCAAATTTCATGCTACCCGGGGTGGTGCAGTCAATTAATGTACTTCACTTACCCCATCCCCTGAGTGAACTATCGCCTTGCTCCATTGATCTCCTTGCTCGAAAAAAAACTTCACGTATTATAAGCCACAATGTTTCACACATGAATCATTGCACAAAAACTTCTGATGTTTATTAAAATATAAACCTATCTATAAAGACCTAGCTGTAAGAGCATCATAATAGTCACTTTCATTCTTTCATACTACAGTACATAGCTCATAGAATAAAGTCCATCTTCCTCCACTTTTTAGTCTTTTATGAAACAATTCGTCGTCGATTTCGACAGGTCTCTTCGCCTTTGATAACATTGCAGTGATCGCAGTCGTGCTCGAAAGTACTCGTGGAAAACCCCGCAGTATACGTATATTCAAATCGTGTCCGTTGTTTATCTCTCGTCGCGTCACCTCGCTATGTCATTGGTTGATCGGGACAATGGAGCATAGCCTGTTCTAAATGGAGCAAGGCGATAGTTCACTCAGGGGATGGGGTAAGTGAAGTACATTAATTGACTGTACCACCACAGGTAGCGTGAAATTTGACCTTGGGCCCAAGCCTATTCCGTGGCCGTGTCCGACCACAGTATCACACGGTGCTGTATAAAGAAGCGATCGTGGAATCGGCTGTGGAAAATGCTCATTTTCAGCGTAATGCACGAAGATTTTCGAGGAAGATACATTTGCGTGGGTGCAAGGATCATAGAGCCATAACTGTGGGCGAAAAAATTTCCGATCGGATGGATTTTCTGGACGCAAACCGCCTCCGAGTTGACCACGGTCGAAATCCGAGTGTGCTGCCTTGACTCCGTCTTATGAAGGGAAGAACAGTAGTGGCATAAAACGCCCAAAACAGCAAAAATAACGAAAAAGTACAACGGACACACAAAAGGTAGATTTGTTTTAATCATCTTACTTGAAATATGTGGATATTTCAAAGTATTTAGCGTTGTAAATCAACAATATTTTATCCCCCATACACAAGTCTTATAACGTGCTCAAATTCTCAACGGTTCTCGCGTAACCTAACACCGCGTAAGATGAAAGGTCAAGTTCCAACTCCCACAGCCGTAACGCTTATATGAATAAATATATAATAATTCTTTGCTTTCTCTAAACGTGAGCTTGGGACGCCTGTGTTTTAAGGTGGCTGAACACAGTTTCCAGTACTTTGTAAGACTTAGAGTTTGATGGGTCATTATAACCACTCTATACCGGTTGATGCCGAAATCATGGTATCAACAAACTGCCCAATCATCAGTAAACAAGTTGGTGTTAATTTTGTGGCACAATACG
Organism: Platygyra sinensis; assembly: GCA_019787425.1. NCBI lineage: Eukaryota > Metazoa > Cnidaria > Anthozoa > Scleractinia > Merulinidae > Platygyra > Platygyra sinensis. The sequence goes on from JAHPZR010035441.1 coordinate 8,660, forward strand.
TTATCATAGCAACAATATGACCTGCTAAAACCACCCTTAATTTTAGCTTTAAGCGCTTATAACTCAAAACGGAGCTTGGTAACCCCCATTTTTTATTATTGAATTACAATCAGCATGATAAGAAGGAACCTTTATGCAAAGTTAAAAAAAAATTCTGGGAAAGGGTTTCAGAGCCACCTTAAATTTTCGACCCTTTGCATACTTTGCAAAAAGTTGCATCTTATCATGCTGTTTACAATTAGATAATAAAACATGGGGGTCACCAGAAAGGAAAAGGAAAAAGAGAAGTGAACTTTTTGATCATAGTACCACTTTAAGTTTGTGAAAGGAGGTTTAAGCTAGAAGGTACATGAATATACATGTATATGAAAGGAAAGCCTTCCAGTCAAAAACACTCTGTAAAGCTTATAGGGTTCAGACCTTTGGGCAGAGCCTCCTTGTATAAAAGTTTGTTTAATAGTTCCCTCCCCCTTCCCGTGGACATAGTTATGTAGTAACAAAACTTGTAAATTGAAAGTAAAAACATCCCCTTCCCTTTGGGTTCAAGACTGAAACAAAACTGCTTGAAAGTCTTATAATATTGAAGGAAATACTTTTCTTTCTGTAGGTTTCCCATTCATCAGCAAGCTAACATCAAATTGTTTATATTTGACACAGCTTAAAGTAAACAAGATTTTGCCAATATCCATGTTTCACTTAAGTGACATTTGGGCGAAAAACGCTTGGCAGTCTTGGTATTCTCAAGTTGATAGTCTAAAATAAATGTTAAAAATCATGTTTTATAATTTTGCATAATGTTAAATGAACAAGGACCATAACCAATTTACCTTGACCCAAAATGCGCTGCCAACTCCCTGATGTTATACATTCATTATAACCAATTTCAGTGACTGGGTGTCAATTTTGGACTGACTGGTGAATGCTATAAACTCTCATTTAATGACTTCATTTTGAGACAGACTCTTGTTATTCTTTGACACTACATCATGTACAAGTTAATTTAAAAACAATGTCCCAGTTCCATAAAAGTTATAAGCAGTCTGTAAACAAACTGTTATTTGATTTTTGTACTTTTTTTTATTTCAAGCAGTCTGCATGGCTTCGAGCCCTGGCTGGGAACACTGTATAGTGTTCTTGGGCGAGGGACTTGACTCTCACAGTGCCTCAGTATTCACTCAGGTGTATAAATAGGTACTGGCAAATTTAATGTTTGGGGCTAACCCTGCGGTGGACTAGCATCCCACCCAGGGGGAGTCCACTCGTAGTGGCTTCATGCTACAAAAACTGGAATAAGCGCTGGCCTAATGGGCCACTTGGGACATATGCAGACTTTACTTCAACTTCTGAGTTGCCGTTTGTTTTTTTTAATGCCAGTTGTGTTAATTTCACCTGCAGTTTTTTATCTTAGATCAGTAGTAAAGTGTGTATGGCCCATCAGGCTGGTTTCCAGGGCAAGAAGTGATTAGGACTATTTCTACTCCCCCGTGGATACATGAAGCATACACACTAAGGAAGAAATAAAAGTTAGTATAGTGCTTAGTACCAGTTGTCTTAACTTCACCTGCTGTTTTCTCACTTAAATAGATAGGTAAAGTCTGTTAGTGTACACAGGCCATGGGCCATGAGGCCAGTTTCCATAGCACTAGGAGTACATGTATCTCTACTCCCCCCTGGATGGGATGCTAGTCCATTGCAGGGTTATCATTAGCATTAAATTCACCGTTACCCATTTTCTACACCTGGGTGGAGAGAGACAATGTGAATGTAAAGTGTCTTGCCCAAGTGCACAACACAGTTTCTGCGGCCAGGGATCGAACTGGCGCCGCTCGATACAGAGACGAGAGTATTAACTGTGAGGCAACTGCCTGTCCCACTTCTCTCTGAAATTGGTGGTGAATATCTTTTTCCTTTTCATGGACCACTTACTTTTAGCAAAAGAAACCAGAAACACCTGAATGTGAGAAGTTACAAATATTTCGCTTTTTTCTACTCTCTTGCAACCACATTTTTCCTTAAATATAAATGGGCAAGACTGATATTTATTCTTTTTGAAAATCTATTGTACCTCAAGGAATGACATCAGCTGCAAAAGTTACCTAATAAAGTTAGTTGTGATGAACTGAGTTTGTCTAAATGAACTAAATGTCACTTATAATTGTTATTACTGATAGTTGAAACTAAGATCATCTTAAACTAATGAAAGCTACTGAAAGTGCATGATCTTCAATACTCCTAATTTTGATAGTGAGCACTGTTTCAGATCTCTACCTTTCTGCATGGCAAGTTGTAAAACTATCTGAAAATGAGAACTATTTAATGTGAACAAACATCCATAAGACTCACCTAGGTATAAATGTAAAATTAACTTTTTCTTTTCTCAACAGATGGAATAATGCAAGCATTGTGGCCAGTTCTTGTACCAGTTAAAATGGAGCATGAAAATCATGCAGGAATGAAGTCATACACATGCAAGCATTGTAAAATCCCCTTTAGCAGATCATCAGTTAGCAAGCAACATGAACGAACTCACACAGGAGAGAAGCCATATGTATGCAAGAATTGTAAAAAGTCCTTTAGTCAGTTACCAAATTGCAAGCGACATGAACGAACTCACACAGGAGAGAAGCCATATGCATGCCAGCATTGTGGAAAGTCCTTTAACGAATCATCACATTGCAAGCGGCATGAACGAACTCATACAGGAGAGAAGCCATTTGCATGCAGGCATTGTAAAAAGTCCTTTAGCGACTCATCACATTGCAAGCGACATGAACGAACTCACACAGGAGAGAAGCCATATACGTGCAAGCATTGTAAAAGGTCCTTTTGCGATTCATCAACTTGCAAGAAACATGAACAAATTCACACAGGAGAGAAGCCATTTACATGCAAGCATTGTAAAAGGTCCTTTCGCAATTCATCAACTTGCAAGAAACATGAACGAATTCACACAGGAGAGAAGCCATTTACATGCAAGCATTGTGAAAGGTCATTTCGCGATTCATCAACTTGCAAGAGACACGAACGAGCTCACACAGGAGAGAGGCCATATACATGCAAGCATTGTGAAAAGACCTTTGGTCGGTCATCAGTTTGCAAGCAACATGAACGAACTCACACAGGAGAGAAGCCGTATACATGCAAGCATTGTCAAAAGTCGTTTAGTCAATTAACACAATGCTGGCGACATGAACGAGCTCACACAGGAGAGAGGCCGTATACATGCAGGCATTGTAAAAAGTCCTTTAGTTGGTCATCAAACTGCAGTGACCATGAACGAACTCACACAGGAGAGAAGCCATATACATGTAAGCATTGTGAAAAGACCTTTAGTCGTTTATCAAGTTACATCAGACATGAACGAACTCACACAGGAGAGAAGCCGTATACATGCAAGCATTGTAAAAAGTCGTTTAGTCTGTTATCAAGCTGCAAGCAACATGAACGAACTCATCCAGGAGAGATTCCGTATTTACATGCAAGCTATGCAAAAAGTCTTTTAGTCAGTCATCAAACTGCAGGCGACATGAATGAGGTCACACAGGAGAGAAGCCTTATACTTGCAAACATTGTAAAAAGTCTTTTCGTCACTCATCACACTGTCGGCAATATGAAGAGAGACGTGCAGGATCCTTCTCTTTTGAAACAGAATCAACATGATCAGTGCTTAAAATCAAGGACAGACCTTCAGGAGTCAGCTGCAATTCTTGATAGCAAGGAATCTTGTGTGCTCTCTTCTTTGACTGAAGAAAATTCAAGCCAAGTTGAAAGTCTGACCTGTTGGATTTGTCAGAAGGAATTTAGTAGTGAGGCATGTGTCATCCAACATTACGACGAACATATGAGACTGAAGTGACGTTTATACGTAACCATCATGTTAAAGTGCACCTAAACCCAAACGCATTGCGCCGTTTTGCCCCTTTTCAACTCTACTCTTGACTTTTTGCAGGCTGTAAACGCCACGGAATCTGGCCATTATCCGTTGCACGACCGAGCAAGTAAGGGGTATGGGTCTATTCGTGGTTTGACGTCACAAACGTCTTTGCATGCATGTTTACAAAGACGTAATACGCTTTTGTAACTTTTAAAGGCTATAAAAAAGCCCAGATATAGTCTAAAAAGGCACTGTGCGTTTCGAAGAGATGCAAAGATTTATTTCAGCGAAAAAAGTATTTTGCGGTTAGGTGCACTTCAAGGTGAACATATTCCCCTTTTAGTTAAATGGTGTTGGGTTTTTTTTTTAGTTTTTCAACTCTTTAAATTAGAATACCCAGATTGTTGGGTATAAAAATACTCACAACTTTTTATATACGAAAAATCTCAAAATAATTCTGTGGGGCTTGCGGGGGGAGTGTTGACAAACAGTTTGACGGAGCTCTCAGTATTTCAAGATCTGATCTTCTGAGCAAACAGGTCAAGCCAGCTAAAAAAGTTTTTCCTTTGTGCTTGACTACCATCCAATTTTGCCAGACATCCAATGGATTATCAAAAAGAACCTGCACCTATTGCAATAACTAACTAACTAATCCTCATCTGGCCCATGAGGACCCTTATCGCCCACCAAAAGATTGCGCCATCCATCTCGGTCTGCCGCCAATGCGACCGCAGCCCCCTACAAATGCCATCCCAGCTGGTTTCTTTCTTTCTCCACAGTTTTTCCCCACGTTTCTCTCGGCCAGCCTCGCCTCCTTTCACCTTCAGGAGCCCACCTTAGTGCAGTCCCCTAGATGCTGCTAGGACTAGTTCTCAATATGTGCCCTATCCATCGCCATCTACTCACTCGTATGAGGGCTGATACCGGCGTACTCCCTGTTGCTTCATAAAGCTCTTCGTTGCTAAGATGGTTAGGCCAGAATCTCCTCAGCACTCTCGTCAGGCACGTGCGGTGAAACACATTCAATTTGTTAAGATCAGTTGTTGTCGCTCGCCACATTTCAGTTCCATACATTAGCAAAGACAGCACGTTTGAGTTCAGGATGCACAGCTTGGTCTTTTGGCTGAATGTGCCTGACCTCCAGATGTTCTGAAGTCTGGTGAATGCAATTCTAACTAGTGCTGGTCGCCTCTTGATATCTGCTTCTGTGCCACCAAGTTTGTCGAACCTAGGTACACGAAGGATTCCACGTCTTCCACCTCCTCTCCTTCTATCCTTATGTAGTCTGTGCATGTGTGGTTCATCCTAAGCGTCTTTGTTTTGTGCGGGGTAATCTTGAGCCCAACAACGCTGGCGGTGGCTACTAGTCTATCAGTCTTCTCCTGCAGATCAGCAAATCTGCTTGAGATCAGAGCAACATCATCAGCATAATCCAGGTCTTCTAGAACTGATGTAAGCTTTCATCTCAAGCCACGTTTCCTGTTGTTTGTGTGCTGCATGACCCAGTCCATGATCAAGACAAAAATGAAGCCAGACATCCGGCACCCATGCCGCACACCACTCTTCACTTCAAACCAGCTAGAAAACCTTCCGCCTTCTGTAACACAGCTTGAGCTCTCTCTGATAGTATAGTGCTTTGAAAGTCCTGATAAAGATGTCAGGTATGCCATACTGCCTCGTAATGTCCCGAAGTCGCTCTCTGATGATACATTTAAATGCCTTTGAAAAGTCAACAAAATAATGTACACTGGTGCTTGCAATTCCTGGCACTGCTCCAGGATGTTCCGTAGAGAAATTAAGGAAATTTTTTTTCATGTAAGTCGATATTTCCCGCTTATTGTAGAACAAAAAATCTTAAGGAGATGTTGGCACCATCCAAATTTCGGGTAACCTCTAGAAGAAATCAAAGTGAAAAAAACGGAGGCTGTTCAAAATGCAACAAGAAGTGCGATCTTTGCAAAAAAATTAATTCAAGCTTCGAAATTTCAAAGTTCAGCCACTGGTCTTCGGTATCCAATCCAGCAGAAACTATCATGTTCATCACAAAATGTTATTTATTTGGCCACCTGTACCAAATGCAATTTCAATTTACAATAATGTAGGCTCCACTGCCACCGAATTTAAAGTAAGATTCCGCAATCACAAGTCGAACATGCTTAAGAACAAAAGAACCTACGAATTGGCCATGCATTTTAATAACTCCGAACATGAAATTTCTTAACCTGATTTTACCATTATTGAACAGATTAGGTCCTTTATAAATTCCTTAGATCTTGATCAATCATTGCTCATTAGGGAGGCCTATTGGACCGCGCAATTACACCTTTTGCACTTCATTTGCCGAAAATAAACATTCATTTGTGTCCAAATTTTTTTCACAACCATCAATATACTCGCATTAACACCAATATGACCTTCACTTGCGCGTAAGGAATGTTGAAGAATAACATTTGCATATGTGTTAACATTCAAAATCATCAAAAGATAAACAAAACCATCCTTTGACATTCATTTTAGTCGAAATGAAATTCATTGTCACGAAACGACGATCATTTACACCTTTGGATAATCCTTTTTCCACAAAATACTTTCAATAACACAAAATTTGCACGAGAACTCACAATCAATTGCATTATTACACAATCATGTCCATGGAGGTAACAATCTTTATTGTGGTGAGACAAACAGTCATAATAACATTTATTTTTGAAAGAGCGAATAACAAATTCGCTGAACGATTTATCCCTCAACTATCATTATGGAGGCATTGTGGCAAATACGTTTGCATAAAACGATTCCATTGTCCACATTTAGCTGTCGTAATGGTACCAATATTTCGTTGTAGAGCTTGCTGCAACAGCTGAGTGCGGTAATTTCCTGGCGTCTTGCTTCTTGTCTGTTAATCATCTGTTCCTGCATCTCAGGATGGCTGATGTCTGCTTTTATGACTGCTTTCAAGGAAGTTATTGCTTGATCTATAATGTTCAAGAATGGACTGTAGGGGGTCTGTAGGGCAGTAACTTTTTTAGTTCTGTGTTGAGACCAGGAATAGCAGGGTTATTGTAGGCTGGTGCTCTGTCATAAATGAAGGTAACATGTTTGTCTAGATCAAGGTTTATGTCAGTCTTGTTTGTGCCAAGAAGTCATCAAATCTTTGCGCATTCATTCTACCAATAGCTGTAGAGTGGAAAACCAGACCATCGGTGGGTGGAATGGCCATTGTGACAGTTACATTTCTTCCTCGCTGACCACAGACCTGTCTGTAGGCCCGTTCCCTCTCCTTGCTCTTCCGTGACTTCTTGCGGTCCAAATATTGTATCCACATTCGTCTATGAAAACACTGTGGTTCACTACAGCATGGCCCATGAACCAGTTGGTATTGTCTAGTCGTTTCTGAATGACATCGGCACGGCTTCTATCCGCAGGAACAGGCCTGGCAGTTTAATACGAAACAACATTCCTTCCAAAGTTCTTCACTGGGCGAAAAATTAGATTTAATTCGAGATGAATGTTGTGTAAATGTGATTCAAATATGACATTTGTCATATTTGTCCATATTGAATTTGCAGACAAATATGGTATTTATCCTCAAGATAAATAGGATAATGATGCATTTGCTCCTATGACAAATGTGTTCAAATGTGGTGTATTTCCAAGACAAATATCACATTTGTTCCATTTAAATACAGACAAACGTGTTTAAAGATGACATTTGATGTGGACAAATGTGGATCTGATGTCATCTTCGATTTCATTCTAGGGGAATATGTAGTTAGGATTGAATGAATTATTTTTGTTTTTAAAATTATGCAATTTCTTGATGTTGGATGTGGCTTAACTTGCAGTAAGGTATTTAACTTATCAAAATTATTTTTTGGATTTACATTTATATTTTATTTCACTTGCCTGATGATTGCTTCGTTAGAGGCATGAAACTCTGAGTAGCAATTAAATCTTTTCATATATGCATGATGAGTGGCAAATTTGAAAGACAACTCAAACAGAAATTTCACTCATAAATATACAAGGTCGAAAAATGTTTTATTAAAACTCCTGCATTGTTTTACAATACTTTAAGAATGTTGCTTCAAGATATTAGATTTCCCTAATGTGTTGTAAACTATAATAAATTAAAATTTCTGCTTAACTTTAACTCTAACTAGTTTAAAAATGTGGGAAACATTAATTCTCTAATAGGAAAAGTGGTTTTATATGCCATATGAAGCCACAACAGTTAATTGAATAGCAGAAAGCGAGGAAATTCGTTAAGTGTATTTCACAGAAATTCGTCTAATACAGCAGTTATCAGAGATAAACTTGACCGAAATTGACTCAAATTTTACGGCGAGAGAAACACAGGATTTCCCGCTATTAAAGCGCCAGGGCTACAAACAATCAAGCAAACTCTCACAACTTCAATACACTGAATGGAATTTACTTACAGTGACTTTCCTTGCCATTTTTAAATGAACAGCGATAAACCTGCATTGACTTTTCGTCGCCAGTGAAGCTTAAAGGCATCAAAGATTAACACTTTCTTTTGTAGCGTTGTGGCTCAAAAAGAAAGGCCTTTAAAAGCCTGCGATATGCATGCGAAATATAACTTTCTTCAATTTTACAAAAATTATCCTATTTATAGAATGAAAACAGACTTCTTACAAAGACACACTGAACTCTAATGACGAGACTTTCCTTGATTTAACACACATTTCAACTAATTTTCCTTCAGTGACTAAGTCTTCCTTTCTCGTTTTCAAAACAAATGAAAAAGTTGGTTGATCAACAAACCAACTGCAACTTTAAGTCACATTTACACTTACGTTTTATAAAAACTGTAACTTGCGTAATTCAATTAGAGTTTGGCCATAGGCAAGAGGAAGATCAAGCTACCATACACTGTAGCTGGTGCTTGCTTTCACATATATGTTAAGCAAGCTCCAGCAGATGCCTAATAATAATACTAGTAAGTTGAAAACATAATTATGATAATCATCATTACAGCTAGACCAGACTGGATTGAAATGTAGAGGATATTTCATGGCTATGCAGAGATATGAGAAAAATGTGTTGAGAAAAATCTTACTTGTTCCCAGTGCTCACTTGTGAAATATATTTCAACACAAGAAGAGAAATTTCCTAGCTCCAAGTGGCCATGTAATGTTAGATTTTTACTATAATTACAAACACCAATACAATGCTAAACCACTCTTGCTTTGAAAACCACAATTCATCATGAAACTATAGCAATGGTGACCCTTTCACTTGTGAAGATAGCATGTCTTCATGTGTGAGATACAATGTTTTCATGCGAAAGCTGGTCTTGTAGGTCACCTCGGCACTTACATAAAGTTACATAATTATTTTTTGTTTGGTTGTTTCTAAGCATTCTGTTTCCAAATGAATAAAATAACATCAATCACATCTAAATCAAAGTTCAAGGAAGGATTTTGACTCTAAAATCCATTACAGGCTGGGGTTTTCATTAAGAGCCAGACACCAGCGGCAAATTGACTGGCTGCAAAGATGATCTTAATGGTTGGTTTGACCATTTAGCGAAAAGTCTTATAAAAACATTCAGTTTTAATAGTTTTGTCTTCCTGTGAAAACCAAAAAATACTAATGAAACCCTAGTCTGTTATTAATCATTCGACACTCACAATTCAGTTACCGTATTTCCTCAAACAATAACCAGGGTGATTATTTTTATTTTCGCTCTAAAAGGGGGCGATCATTCAAGGGAAGGCGATTATTCGAGGGAGGTAAATATTTCAAATATTTCTCACAGCAGGTCGCTCCCTAAATACTTAACAATTATTCACCGAAGTGGAGGTGAATAATTGCAAAAATATCCCGAGCTAGCACTACAATAACAATAAATGTTATTGAAGTTCCAGCTCGGGAGATTTTAGCATGCTTCGGAAATTTACCGGAAAGCAATCGCGTATTTTATGAATTCATGATATACAGAAATGTACAATAGCATGGTGATTCGAGACAAAAGAAAATTATAATGAAGACAACAAACAACATGAGTGAAAATAAGCGAATTATTTTCCTGAGTTGACGCTGAAAATTAGCAGCCTTAAAGTGTTTCAATTTATTTGAAACTCCGGTATTACGTTAAATATGGATTAATCGTATTGAGGGCCAAGTATAAAAAAAATTCATCGAGTGGTTTTTAATTCACACCCAATTTAAGAATTTTAGGGGCAATTTTTGATAAAATGAAAAATAACGGCCTACACCAGTTGGTATTCACGCCAATGTTTTTTAAAATCAAACGGAGCGATTTCTCTGGGATTTTCACTCGACGTAATTATATGTTAGAAGATTCATTTAAGACCCGAATTCCCTTTCATCAAGTCTTGTGGACATAGTTGGCAATAACATTTAAAACAAGCATGTTTTTGTTGCATTTTGACACCTTGAAAATTCACTCGCAATTTTCTCGAAAACACTCTTATAGATTTTTTTACAATTTTGCTATCGTTGAGGTAGCTATGTCAAGTCCGAGATCCCGACGTCGTATTTCTGAAATTTTGTCTGGTGGCAAGTTATTCGTTCTTATGTAAAATGGGGCATGGCGTCATTTCGTTGCTATGGTAACTCAGATCTTGGTGAAATGTACCCCATTTGAAACTTTCATCTTTCTCTAGCACACCACTAACATTTGATTTTCTGTTGGATTGATAATGGCGGTGCTCTAGTCGCTCAAAGTTGAATGGTATCGTGACTCAAAAATCGGATCGAGCCACCTTAAAATATTGGCCGCCAGGGTTAGGGAGACGAGAATGCCACAGCTAAGTAAACTGTAGCAGCTTTAAGACGGCCCAGACTAAAGATGGCCGTCCACAACACAACACGAGGCCAAGACATGCGCGCCTATATACAAAACACATTGCCGCAGGCAAAGCCTGCTGGCGGGCTGTAAAAACAAACAACAATTTTAAATTACTAAAATGCGAAAGAATGATAAACTTTTCTGTTTGTTTTTCCCTCAGTAAAGAGCAATGAACAACAAATGAGCTGCTTGCCGCTATTGATTAGTCATGAGTGAAATCATGCGGAACTCAAGGGATCATTGGGTCCTTACCATTTAGCGAAAAACTCCGGGAATTTCGGTTGAAAGTCAAATGGACCAGTCATTTTCCGGAAAATCTGGTCGGAAATTTTTGGCTACCTCCAGAGGTGTTCCTCTTTTTCAATTTGGAACGTACGGAACTGCGGAAATTTGCTCACCATTTGCTTAACTTTCCAGTTTCCAGTCTCTCATCAGCCGAAAACAATTACGGGAAATCGAATTGTAAATGATAAGAGCCATTTTGTTCGGTTGGTTAGCTAATTTTGGAAAAACCCTTACCATTATTCAACGGTCGTCCCAGTCGGTTTTATTATGACAAATGGTAAGCACACCATGTCCATGTTTCACGCGTGCAGCATCTGGAGGTCACGTATACCGTCTTTGAACAATTCAAAAAATCGCAGTTGTTCGAAAATGCGAATGATGCCCATGTTTGCAACTTGTGAATAAGCTAAGATGGAACGAATTACTGTGTTCATGAGAAATTGTGCATCAGGGTTTTGAATCAAAAGAATCTTTTGCGACGGCGAGTTACGAAGTTCTAAGAGAAATTCGCAAGGAGGCAAAAACTTTGTTTTCGTTGTTGCGCGACACCTATAATTATAACATCGATGCCTACAGCACTGTGTTTGCAACGATTGAGTTTAAGTGTCCTAACGAATAATTTAGCCCGTGAAAGTCGTGGATCAGTAATTTGAAAGAAGAGAATGTTTTTCGGCGGCTCCAGTTGCGAAGTTTTGACAGCGGTTCTGTGAGAAGCAAGGACACGAAAACTTTGTACTTGTCAGTTGTTCATTCAAAGCATATTGCAAGCTACACAGGCTAGCATTTATTTTACTTGACTTGATACGATGATAGATATTAGAGTATCTGGCTAGTGAAAAATTTGTTTTGGCTAGTGAATCAAAGCTGTCACTAGCCAGTGGGCTAGCAAGCTGAAAAGTTAGTCTCGGACTGACGTGTTTGCTTGCAAAGGGAGAGCTATTTCTGGCTAGAGATCATTATGAGAAGTACCTGCACATTCTAGGAATGAAAATGAAAGAAATATGCATTTTTGGACAACAGTTTTCCTGAAGTAAACATCAACATCAAAGAAAGTGAAGAATGATCATTGCAGTAAATTTCCAGTTTGAGCAGTTGGAACGAAGAAACCTGAAATAATCAGGGCTTCAACGGAATTTGAACCAGCAACCTCAGCGAATACCGGTGTAATGCTCTACCAACAGTTACTGTGCTATGAAGCCACACGTTGGGAGCAAGGTCAATTTATTGAGTTCATATTCCCGCATGAGGATTGAAATGACGTGAAGTGTGTATGAAATGATTAATATTTCATATTAATTTATTGAATACAATAAATTGACCTCGCTCCCAATGTGTGGCTTCATAGCTCAGTTGGTAGAGCATCGCATCGGTATTTGCGGAAGTCATGGGTTCAAATCCCGTTGAAGCCCTGATTTTTTCAGGCTTCTTTGTTCCAATTGCTCAAATTGGAAATTGACTGCAATGATCATTTTTCACTTTCATCTACAACAGCAGTTCAAGTATGAATTATTTCATACAATTTTATAAAGGATTAACAAGAAAACACAGTTACTTATCAGGAAAGTCCTCAATGGCTGCCCACGAGGTTTAAGAACCCTGCCCTGAAACTATTCTGTACCAGGGGCTCTCACGGTAAAATAGGCAAGCAAACATATCATGTTGATCATGGACGCTGGAAAGCATCAGCTACTGGCAAACTCTCCATCATATAATACCTTTCTCTTGACCACCGAAAATTGTAAATTTGAAATTCAGCGCAAAATTCAGGTGTAGTTTGTCTATCACGTCCTCGCATTCCGACATCCTCGCGTCCCACGTCCCCACGTCCCTGAGTCCCTGCGTCCCACGTCCCCGTCCCACATCCCCGTCCCACTTTTAGTCACAGCCCTTATGTACCAGTCAAATCAAAGCTTGAACATCCCCCCCCAGGAACCCCCCCAGGCATTTGAAGTTTTGGAAATTTTTTGTTCAAATCCCCACCCCCCCCCCCAGGGGAAAATTACCAGATTACTGTTTTAACTTTTCAGTAGCTTCTATTATGCCTCTGAAGCTGTGCATGTTAACATGGTTTGTTAGATAACAACATATTAAGGATATAAATCGTTCTAAAACACCTTCAAATACAGAACAAAGCTTGTGTAGGCCATTGGTTTTCAACCAATCCTCCACAAATACGCAATCTTTTCCTTTGAATTCATCAAAGTTTGTCTCCGCTGTCTCTGCCACGATTTTTCGACCCACATGGAATCAGTGCGTCTCATAACATGAAATCGAAGCTAGCGATCAAATTCCCCATCCCCTATGAATGGTGATCAATTGCTTCAATTGCTATGTATGTATGCTTCCCTCCCGGGGATGTTCAAGCTTCGATTTGACTGGTACATTAGTCTATACAGTTTCTGGGTTTCAATTTTTATTATAGAACTCGGCATAAAGAACCCCGTTCTGGATAAAATATTTTATACACAAAACTATTTACCCTTATCCAGACCAAACTGTCTGATTGCTTTACCCTATCCCAGACTAAACTGCTTGAATATATACACTATACCCTTCACAGAAGCACGTACCCATATATAACATGTATGAGAGTGCTGACACTTCCCTTCCTGGGGCTACAGTTAGCCTTTTAAGGACTATGCAAAGCCTGTATGTACTAAGGTTAGCATGTTTACAGTTACATGTACTGTAACTCTAAAGAATGGTAATGTTAATGCAGTATGCATGTCTACAAACACTTAAAAACAATCAGAATTTGTTACTTCACTATAGACTCTTACAAACTTCCCTTTCAATTTGTTTAGCCTCCCCATAAGTGATGTTCCTGAATATGAAGTCTACATGTATTTACATGTCATTAGTTTCTTATGGCAGTTGGTCACTAACCACAAGCTTAAGTGGCCCAGATTCTTAGCCCTCTTAAGAGACTTTCAGTTGCAGTATTTACAGTATCATGCGTTATCCAAAGAGGGCTTGATGTGAGTTAAATAGGTCAAGCGGACTTGGATATTAGAAAGAAATAATTTTAGTTAACAATAGCTTTTAATTATTTATTCACTCTTCATTTTTATTGTGTGATAGTTGATGAGGTCAAAGGCTGAATCAACTATCACCTGTTATAGTTTGCCACTAAATTTTCTTTGATTCCTATTGGTATAAATTGATCACATGATGCGAAAGTGTTCCTCCACGAAGAGACACTATCAGCCCATAGTGCCCATCCGCAGAAAATACCCAGATGGAAAGCAGTCATCCTTGAAGATTTTTCTGTAAACAAGCAAGCTTATAGAAAATAAACAATTGAAATTGTATTAAGTGGGTTTTTGTCATGTTTTTTTTTTCAAATGTTTTCATTTGACTTAAACAACTTTCATCTAAAAAGGTTCAGATATGTCCAGGATTGAAAGCTAATGAGATTCAAACTCTTCGTGATAAGCATCACAAAGTGTCCTCTTTGGTAAAAAGTCACCAAAACACACTCAATTCTGTCAAATATGAAGTAATATGAAAATGTCAAATAACCCCGCCAAATATGAGGTACCTATTAAACAATACTTGTGTTTAATCCTGGACATAAGTGAAAAGGTTGAAAAAATTCAATATGATTTTTGAACTGGCATGCAGAAGAAAATTTAGTGGTGAACTATAAAGACAATAGAGTGTTTATATCTCGAAACTATCGGTCTGAGAGTTGCCCCTTGGAAATTTGATGTTCTTAAAACTGGCATATGTGCCCTCAAAGCATTGCTTCTCGACAGGCAAATATTTGTTTAAAAAACATCAAATTTTCACAGGGCAACCATCAGTCAATAAATTGAAAAGTAGAGCAAATAATCTGATTGTTTACTTAGAATTAGGTGATAGTTAATGAGGTCAAAGGCCGAGTAAACTATCACTTCCTAAAACATTGGAGCGGATAATCTTATTGTTTACATAGAGTTCTGTGCATTTTCGTGAGTTTACATGATGATTTTCAATCACTTTTCAATATACATGTAGTATAATTAAAGCTCTAGAGAGCTTTATCAAATTGCCCAGAGTGAATTGTCATGTGAAATTTACAGTGTGTTCTGTACAACAAGTTTAAGATTTAACATCACCAAACCAACAATGTCCTTCTTTTAATCTTCTTAATGTGCTACTACGACCAAAAAAAAACTTATTTTTTCTTTGCATTTCAAAACAATGTTAACTAAACACTAATTGACCCAAGTTTTAAGTTCTGATTTTAAAAACTAAGACACCTGTTTATTTTAACTGGAATTTTCTTACTTTGTCATTTGCCATTACTAACTTTAAAATCTTGAGAGAGCTGGGTCCAGGAGAAAATCAATGACTCACTAGTTTAAGAATGCAATGTGTGTGTACGCGGCTAAATTAATATGCAGCACAGGAGTTTTGGGCTTTCAGACTTTTAAACCCATATTTTGCATGTATAATAAATTGCATTTACACCCTGAAATTTTAAGCTAGTGAGTTGTTGCCGTCATCTTATCCTCAATCCAACCCTCTAAGGTCCAATCGGTCAGTTTTGAACTTTAGTAATGGTGGACCGTGCAATCCAATTCTTACACTCTAAATAAACAGCCTTTGCCAGTTAAGTGTTAAGTGAACACGCTTTCAAAATCCGAAGGAAAAAAGGAATTGATTTTTTGATCATAGTGGCACTTTAAGAATGCAAGTATCCATAAGAATTCCTCCAAAACGTTGGAAAAACATTAAATGTCACCAGTTCATAGTACCTCCAGCTGCAAACCAATGGCTGATAGTGTACATGTACCATAGCTTGTATCTGGTCAATCAGATGGCACTATTTGCAGTTAGTAGTGTACAAGTTTGGTTCATTCAGTATTACTTCAACCCCTATATAATAATTATAATCTACCAAAAATCCAAATTAAAATTTTCTAAACTTTTCTTAACTTTTAAGAAGTGAAAGAATGAACCCACATAGCAATATTTCACTCGTATTGTAAATCTATTTTGGCAGCTGCAATGTGCGAAGTTCAAAAAAGTGAGTTATAGAAAGGTGCTATAAGTGTACCATTCTATCTGTTTTCTAGTGGGCAATACTTAATTTTGTTTTTTTTTCTTTATTCTCCTTTTAGAACCAAATCTTTTTATGGATTTTAATAAGTCAGTTTCTCCAGAGCAACTTGCTAAAGACTTTCAAACTTTAAGTTCTATTCTCCAAAGCAGTCCTCAGTTTGGACACTTTCTTGTTGGTCCTGATGTAACTGGAATTTTAAATCATGCAGCTGCATCCTTCTTGGAGAGGTAATCCATTATTATCTAAATTCTACCTTTACAATGTTCTTCTTTCTTCAGAACCAAGTCACTT
>JAHPZR010035443.1:0-5000 GCA_019787425.1 Platygyra sinensis
GAAACAATTATTCCGCTTGAGCTTGTTGAATTAGTATGAGATGGTTACAGCAAGGCATTTTGTTAGTACGATTAGTTTATATTTGGATTTTTTATAGTTTTGCAACGAATTACTTTCTTATATCCAATTGTTAATAGTATAATTTTCGTCGTTTAATCTATAGTAATTGTAAATAGGTTTTTTCAGTTTGATTTTATTGTAATGTCTGTAATGCGCATTTGATCATTCTTATAGAAAATGCGCAATATAAATATTAAATGTCATTTATTATTAACATTAATATTCATTCCGCGCCCGTGAAATAACTACTAACTAACCAAGTGCGAGGGCAGTACACGAAGACTATCGGCCCGAGGTCCTCGCTGTATGGAGCGAGCGCAGTACAAAAATACAAAGAGCCGATATTCTCCAAGTGCGGTCCCTAGCAAGCTTGATGAATAAGAGATTAACTACATGACTGAAAACGTTTAGAAAAAATCCCACGATCACAGACTGGAAATTAAAGACGCCATGAACGTTAGTCTTTGTCAAAAGAAACGAAGGACAAGCGAATTGGAAGAAAGAGACACGAATTTGTCCGGTAGCCTCGCAGCTCCTACAAGCTCTAAATTTCATTGGCGACGATAGAGTCGCAGCCCTTTTGTTTTAGGGCTTGGGTCCGTTGTTTGTTGTTTGTTCTTTTGTTAAACCTCAAGGGTGGTCTCCAATCAGGTGAGACCTTGTAAGAGCTGCGAGGTGACCCAATTTGTCAGGGGTAAACCAATTGTTTTGGAAAACTGGGTACAAGCCACAAAACCCCCGAGTTCAACATAGAAATTCTCCTGAATGCTCTCAAGCATTTATCCCCTTCCCCGCAAACACGGTGCTTTCCTGAGATGACCAGGGGCGAGATTCTCATGGGCTGGTTATCATAATTCGTTACAAAAAGGTGAAGAGAGGTTAGAAATGAATCAGAAAGAACTACTTACTAGTATGCTGTAGAAGAAAGTGTGCACGGTTAACCCAAGGAAACCGAACGTGAAATACATCAGATGAAGAACAAGGTTTCTGTCTGAGAGAAGTCGGCGGACATTGCGATCAAACGTGCCGCGGTTACCAACATAACTCACTATGAATATTGCTTTTAAAATAACCTGAAAAATAAGAATACTTGTGAGCGTATAAAAATGCACACGGAACTGACAATTCTTGAATTAAGTAACACTGGATTCTATCAAATACAGACAGTAAGGCAACAGTCATTCAAGACTGTTATCACAATAGCCTGTTCCAGGCTCTCGGTCCGTGGGGCCGATCCAAAAAGCGCGCGGGCGAAGAGTGGGGTCTGGAAGAGAAAAGGAGAGATCAGGTCTACCGACCTCCCCTTTTCTCTGCCGGATCCCGATCTTCGCTGATCTCACTCGTTGTCCGCCCGCTTTTTCGATCGTCTCCAGTTGCCGAGAGACTGGAACAGTCTGTTATGACTAAAGCCAATAGCCACGGCGGGGGACGTTAAAGAACCAACACATTTGTCGAAAAGAGTAGGGCACGTAGTTCCCGCTGTTGTGGTCTGGCCTTGTTTCACGGGTTGGTGCTTTACATAGGGCTAACCTCGTTGCACCTTTCCCCCTTGGACAGAATTGTCCAAGAAAAATAACTGTGACCATGACTATGGCAGTTAGCGAAATAATATACAAATCGAGACCAAAGGGAAGCTTCCGGTGAAAAGCGCGGGAAAAGTCGCCCATCAAGTTTCACTTTTACACCTCATTGGACGAGAAGACAAAATCTCCCCTGATTGCTTGCATTTGGCCAATCACAATGCTTGACACGCATCAATGAACTCTGAATTAAAACCTATTGAAAAACAGCACTAAATAATATATTTCTATAGTAAGCAAATTATAAGCGCAAGTCTTTCAGATTCTTAAAGATTAGCAAAAAAAACTGATATTCAAATATATATATTACAATGTTTAGAGAGAAAACCAAATTAGCCTTAGGCGGTTTTCACGCGGGTAGAATTTGGAGATATTGATTTATTTGTGAAGGACAGAAAAGCGGAGAACCCAGCTCAACCCACATACGGCACCGATCCGGAATTGAACCCGGGTAACACTGGCGAGAGGCGAGCCCTCTCAATACGGCGCCATCCCCGTTAGCTAACAACTGTTTCCTCTGCTACTCTCCTTACATTTGCTAATCCTAATATTTTAAGAGTGGGTTCCAATCCAACGGAGAAAATAAGTCGCAAGATAGTCGAGCCCACGAACGTCCTGATCCCAGACGGGCGAGGAAAAGTCACTATAATAGAAAACGACACAAGCATGGCCAGCCACACCAGGACAGACAGGCGACCGTCAAGTTCTGCAAAGAGACAAAATGTAAATAACAATGACTTGTGTGCATAACAAATGCAACTTGACTCATATCATATATAATATTTGCTGGAAAACACATAAGAACACAAAACAAGAACAGCAACTGGCAACGAAATTCTGATATTCGAATCGAATTTTCACGTGATGTAAAAATGTTAGTTAAAGGGTATAGGTCACCAAATTTAGGCAATTTCGGCGCCTATCAAATGGTAATAGAATTAAACGAAACATTACTTCAACGACTTAAAACTGTAAACAAACCCTCCACCTCTCCCCCCCCCTAAAAAAAACAACAACAACAACAAAAGGGAAGTCAAAAAGAGGCATGGATGTGCAAAATCGGAGAAAATGAAAAACGGATTGCAGATAAACCTAAAAAACATCGGCTTTGTTCAAGTTATATCGATGTGAATAAGTGACATTTTTAATGAACGGAAAACATCCTTCTTTTATTTCCGGACGATAGTTTCCCCCAAAAAAGCCAATTTGAATATTAGCATATAATTGACAAAAATACACAAAAAACACCTTAAGTACCTTGACCCAATGACAACTGAAACAAGACAACGTAACGCAATCCACCGTGACACTTACCACCTGGTCCGTCAGAAAACGGATAAAAAAATGCAACAAGCAAGTTGATCAGCACAGCAAAGTTGATGGAGATTTGTTCCCATAACGTCATCCGGCTGCTCACTCCGAATAAGAATCGGCTCTCTACAATGAGAAATAGGAGGCTTATATAAAAGTTATATCTACTCCAATCTAGACAACTCCGAGATTTGGTTACCGAGTCCTACGCGTAGTTAGACTTGTGACGTTATTTCAAAGGAAGATGGATCTAATAGAAAGCAACTACGGATACACGGCAGCACTGCATATTGGGAATAAGGATTGAATCTGGCATTTCACCAAATTACTCGCGTAAAAGCTCTAGTCCACCTTTGGAAGCCTTCTTTTTCTTCATAGGTGGTAGAGAGGCAGCTTTATTTCAGAACCTTAACCAGTTAGTGACAATAAAATAGTAAGCTGAAGTGCTTCGTGTTAAAACATATCTGTTACCTCTAAGTTCGCAAATTGTCTTTAACAACTCTCTCAGTGTGCTGGAATCATGGGACAACAATGTCACGTGATCGAGGGCACACGGGGAACATCAAGCGAACGAACCGAGTCTCGTATCATGTTAGCACTTACATATGAAGTTTGTGTTACAACATTTTCGTCTTTTCCTATGCTAATTTTCCGCAATACGTATACATTAGGAGGAGAGGAAGAGAGAAATAGAAATCTCTCTCCCTCTCTCTCTTAGTAATAAAAAAGCAAGACTTTTTCTCTGACTGAAAACATTTATAACCCTTGTTACCTCGTAGCCTCTTCTGCCACTGCATCTCACGGAAAAGCTCCTCAGTTCTATCAAAGAAATCTGAAATCTGAAAACGAAAGAAACAATTAAATTCTAATAAATTCTGCGAGCCCAAATGAAATCATTTGAAAGAAAAACATTGTTGTTGTTTAAATTGAAGAGACATAATAGAGCGCCAATATTATTGCCAATAAGCTTCAGATATAAAATGAAAATTCTAAATTTTACAAACTTCTCGTTGGTTCATTGTGTTGTTAACCTTTGTCAAGATTTGTTCATTGTGACTGATTTGGTTCAATTTTGATATTTATCACTTTCCAACTGTACTAAAGAGAATTAACAGATCAATCAGTTACCTTGCTGTTCTGATCATCTCTCTCACAAGTCTGATAAGCATCAAGTTTGCTCTCAGGAGTTAAAAACTCACAAATGTTTGGCACTGGAAACACAATCTGTTCCATTGTACGGTCTCGGCGTACAATCTAAAAAAACGGAAAAAAGTAAAAATAAAGTGTAAAGTTGAAAAGTAAGGATTACATAACCAGTCACGAGAAGTACTTTATTGAGACTTAAAAGGGTACTTAAAAAGTAGGGACAAAGCCGAGGCAAGGACTTACGTTCCTCTACTTATTAAATGCAGAACTGGTAGTCGTTTTATGAAATATTAAGGTGGCTATAGATGGTTTCCAGCACTTCTAAGACGTAGATTTTAATGGATTATTATAACCATTCTTACCGTAATCAGTTGATCCTGCAATCACGATATCAAAAGACAGCCCAATCATTGGTGAACACGTTATTATCATTTTGGCGACACTACTTGTTACTATAGCAACAGTATGCCCTGCTACAAACACCTTAAATTACAGCTTCAACCGAATTTTGATGAAAACGATAAGATGCAACTTTTCGCAAAGTTTAAAAAAAATTTGTACTTGGGGTTCAGAGCCACCTTAAATTTACTAATATTTTGAGTCAACTAACAAGCCTACCTCGATTTGTGCTGTGTGTTTAGCATAGTATTCCAGAGCGCTATCACTTCTAACTTCCTCCAAGTCTGACGGCGGGTTGGGTTTGAGTAAACTCGCCATCTCCTTATTGTGTTGGGAAAGCTAAAAAAGTAAACTTTATAAATCAGTGAACGGAAGGGAGATAGTGAATGTTGAGCTCAGTAGTGAAGTGAGAAAAGATGGAAGAAAAATAACTCAATGTCTTTAAACTTAGAAACAACGCGAATTGCACCTGACTTTTCATAATAGCATTTGACACCGAGGGGA
>JAHPZR010035443.1:12500-14787 GCA_019787425.1 Platygyra sinensis
CTGATGCTATCGGTAGAGATCTTGGTATTGGCCTGACTGATTGTGATGTAATAATTTGCACCAAAATAGCGGCTTAACAGCGATGAACGTAACGCGTCACCCTGAAACAAAACAGGGATACAATTAAACAGCGAATAATCGAGATATTGTGAATATCGAAAACGGGTTTTCTTTTAACAGATTATCGACTTTATATAACAAGTCAAATTACTCTCGCACTTTGTTTGTTTCCTACATACGATCAATTGGAGGACTGACGAATAGATAGCTTCATTAACATAGATTCCATGCTGCCCCACGTCTGCTCAGTGACAGATCACGTCAAAATGTGATAAGAACAAAAAAGTGGCTCACGAGGCGATAGCCGAGTGTGTCACTGATGTTCTTACCACATTTTGACGTTATCTGTGATCTATTACTGAACAGGGGCACGGCAACATGGATTTTATTTGTTACATAAGTTATAAAGAGCCCAACTAAAAACAAATACATTTTCGACCAGGGACAAAGCATTTACCGTCGCTTCACTCGCAACAAACAATAAAACCCTGTTCAAAGAAGTGGTTGACGCCTTTGACCCAGGAAGACAATATCTGCGTTGTTATGAGGTAAAGCTCTATCATTTCAACTTTCGTAGCATTGGAGGAGCGTTCAATATTACTGTCTCCCAATCAAAATACAACAATAACACTCGTCAACCTTTTTGAAAAGCTTCTACGTCAGCTTAGCATACGTCATGTTGCTTAGCGATGCCTCTGACGAACACCGCGGGCACAGTTCAGACTCAGAGATAAAGTACTGTCAGATTTCACTTTTTACCAGACCCAGATTCTCAATGAGCCAATCAGAAGCCGAGTATACTGTCCTGATATCCTGTGATATCAAGTCAACCACCTGATATGGCAACGCCATCATGCTCCCTTGCTCGAATTTGGGTATGTATAATACCGAATTCCATCTTTTTGGTACGTTTCGGCTCTATATATGGCTTGTTTGGTCTCGCCATGGGTATATTGTCTCGACTACCTCGCCAAAATAAGAACCTTAGCTCAACCAATACCAGAAAGGTGCGAGAAGATGTAAAAACTGTAATATATTCTTTCTAATCACCTTGTCTCCAAAGTCGATATCACGCGCCATCATGCCTTTGATCGTCTGTAGCACTCGGACACACAGAGCTTCTTCGTTGTCCTCGAGCAACTGTTTGGCGTGTGTTATCAACCTGGTGGAGACAAAACAAAGTACCATATATTGAAGTGTCTCCTGTTGATCATATGAAACAATAAACTCATGTTTGAAGGAGAAATGATGAATGGATGCAAGAAACTACAGGAATTTTTGTTTTTACTCCTACGAGTCCACGAGTCCATACTTCAAGGTGATCTAGCGTTTACGTCTGCGGATTAAACCCCAGTTTGTGACCGACGAAATGAAAGCTACAGAGTAGAGCATTTGATTAAGCTGCCTCTCACTTCTCGGTACTTTAATGAAACTCTGGTGTTTATTGAGCAGAACGAACTTATCATGAGCTACTGTTCATTACACTGCACAATGTGGTTCTAAGTTTCAATTAAGTCCGTGAATGAAACCCTGAGTATGAAACCATTCAAATGAAAGCTAGCAGTACTTTCCAGGGGCGTAGCCAGGATTTTTCC
This sequence comes from Platygyra sinensis, assembly GCA_019787425.1. Lineage (NCBI taxonomy): Eukaryota > Metazoa > Cnidaria > Anthozoa > Scleractinia > Merulinidae > Platygyra > Platygyra sinensis. The sequence continues at coordinate 14,156 of JAHPZR010035443.1, forward strand.
GTAGGTACGCACAGTTTTCCATCTCACCTCTTCACCCCCCCCCCCCCCAAAAAAAAAAAAAAATAAAATAAAAGTCATTTTCGATTCACGTGTCTTTTAGTTTATACACGAACGAGAATTCACTCCACCGCTGACCGACGAAATCACATCGATTCTCTAAAGAAACCGACATTTGGATGTGGAAAAACAATTTTGTAGTTCAGGTACAAAAATAAGTAAAAGAAAAGGCTAAGTTAAATGACTGAAAAAAAAAATAATAAATATATATAAATATAAATATATTTGAAATATATTTATTTATTTATTTTTTTATTTTATTTATTTATTTATTTATTTATTTTTTTATTATTATTTTCAGGTACGCAATTGCGTATTTGCGTACAGGTAGCTACGCCCCTGCTTTCATGTGGTACTGTTTATTATGCTGTAAAAACTGGATCTTACTTTTAACTTAGTGGATGAAACCCCAGTGTGTGACCATTCGAATGAAAGCTATTGAGCAGTACTTTCATATGACACAGTTTATTATGCGGTACAAGGTGGATCTTATTTAGTCTGTGGATGAAACCCTAGTGTTTGTAACCATGCAGTACTGTTAGTTTTCTTGTTCAATTTTCTAACTTTTAAGCGTT
>JAHPZR010035445.1:0-5000 GCA_019787425.1 Platygyra sinensis
ATATAGAAAGCTAAACTATAATAGAAATAAAAACGCCGCAGGAATACGCGTACACTTACCTTATTTGTAGAGCATGGTATACTGCCACGTGACCCATGACAGCTAAACCAATCTAAATTATTTAATTGCATTATCCAGTGATGTAGTTTTAACGTATATAACGTAAATGTGAATTACGTATATGTATTTTCTGCGCTAATTGTGACACATTCACATTCTAACAGCTCTTAGACGTGATTTTCCGTGAGGACACGCTTTTAAACGTGATCAAGAGCGTGACGCGCAATGGCCGCTCCATCATCTTGACCGCCATCTTGGCCCTCATACTTGTATACATGTTCTCCATCATTGGATATCTGTTCCTCAAAGACGACTTCTTGATCGAAACTGATCCAACATTATCTCTTACCTCCGGTGAGTCAAGATTCTGTAACCTTTCGTGAGTGACTTACTTAGTTTTGTGGTCAGACATTAACAGCGTGGCCACCTTTCAGTAAAGACCAGAACACAGTAGAGCGGGATGAAAGTTTTCTTCGACTGCCATCATCGCGCTGTTAAACTACCGCGATTTGACATCACTTGTTTGTCAAACGAGCGGTTGCCCGTGAGATCTTTAGTATGCAGTTTCGACGTCGATGGGAGCACGAAACATTCGATGAGAATCTTGCCTACTGTCACTGATTGGTCTGTCTTTAAAGGCTAGATTCCTCAAATAACTACCGCTCACTCCACAATGGGCCTTTTATATAATATTGATACTTTGCCTTATCTGAAGTATTTTTGCGGGCTAACTTTTTGAATGGTTCTAACTTCGCCAAGAGGCTTAAGGGAGTAAATTAACTTCCCCTGTGGCTCAGTGCCAGTTTAGAATTGAGATATTTTGTGTTTTTGAAAGTCATCATCGTCTTCCCGAAACTCGCTAAGTTAGCCGCCGCCTTAATCACCAAGATGTTCTTTTCTGTCATTCGATTTCGTTATTATTTTTCCTTTATCTTGTGATCGTCCTTTTCAGCGTCCACCCCACCAAATACATGCAATGCTGCTGACAAGAACTGCAAAGAATCTTTTTTACTGACCCAAACAAGCTCAGAGTCAGAGGAAAGCGTAAAGGAGCGCGCCTGTGATACCCTGATAATGTGCATTGTCACCACCCTGAATCAGGGGCTCAGAAATGGAGGGGGCATCGGAGACGTCCTCAGACGACCCTCCTTGAAGGAGAACATGTTTGTGGGCCGCGTCATTTACGATCTGTTGTTCTTCTTTGTGGTCATCATCATTGTACTCAACCTGATATTTGGTGTTATTATCGACACGTTCGCTGATCTGAGGAGCGAGAAGCAGAACAAGGAGGAGGTTCTCAAGAACACGTGTTTTATTTGTGGTAAGTAACCAGACTTCTTTTAGAGTCGGAGATCTTTTCAAATTGAGTTTTGCTGAAAGTCGTATGTGGTCTTGCGAAAACTCGTGCAGCGTGCTCAACCAACCAGAACAAACGGCAAGAATTTTGACCAATGAGGAGCAAAATCGTGACTTTGGTTGCGCGCGTTTTTTTTAAAACTCGACACTTGGTAGTATGTTTTCCCACGCTTTTCAAGAGTTGCCTGTTTCTTCCGTTAGTTCTGAGTGGTTCATTGCCTTCTTTGTACTTGTTGCGATAGGCTAGATGCGATTATTTGCGTTTTGGTTTCTCGGCATTGATTCCAAACGTCTCTGGTATGGTTTATAAGCTTAAGTTGTTTGTATGCTTATGATTGACGTCAAAAACCGCACTTGTGAGGGTTCACCCTCAAAGAATGGATAAGGATTCGCCTGGTAAAGTTAACCCATCAACTTCTTTTGCAACTGGTTTATAGTATAGTTAATTCCTTCAAGACGACTTTGTCGAAAACTATCCCCAGATTATTTTAGATATTTTCAGTGAAATCTAATTTCAGGCGCTTATGGGTTTTATAAATGTTAATCACTGATTCTAAGGTGACCGTCGAATACGTGTCATGCTATGAAACACATCACTGTAGACTTTCTGAAATGCGACTGGTTACGAATAGAGGTGACCGCTGGGAAACTATGGGCTCTTGGTGACCGCGCTTAATGCTGGTTTTGACTGAAAGAACCTAGCACTTTTTTAGATGTTAACCTCCATAGGTTCCAATATAAGTGGTGGTTACTGTGAAATTAGGTTACGTAGGTTCTGAATAAGGTGGTATTGCAAAAAAAAGCACGACAGTAAAAAAATTGTACTTATAGGTATGGCCTTGATATTCAATGGCGGATCCAGTCCTTGAGCTAAGGAGGGAGGGGAGGGGGGGGTTGCTTTGTTTTGCTTGCTCTGCCTGCTTTTATAGACCCTTTGCATAAATGACGCCTAAATTTGAATAACAATACTTGGTACGCCCTTAGCCTCACATTCATGTTTCAAGACAAAGGAAATTTCACATGAATGTGAGGCTAAGGATGTACCAAGTATTGTTATTCAAATTTAGGCGCCATTTATGCAAAGGGTCTATTCCTTCCGTGTTTTCTGTTTTGTTTTTTACCTAAAATAAGGGAGGTGGGGTCGGGTCCCCCGGGCCCCTCCCCTAGATCAGCCACTGATATTGAATCATTTACAGTGTTGTATTGTGGTCTTATAAAAAAACGTTGCCATTATTCTTGCTAGTTTTTGTGGCTTTTTTGTATTAATTTTGTACAAAACTCTTTGTTTTGAAAAAAAAAAACCTGTGTTGAGATTATAGCCTAGAATGGTTCTTATGTGAAGGGTTCACTTCTTAACTAGAACTTGTTCTTAGCGGGTTTTTATTGTGTCTCATTCCCAGGTCTTGATCGATCAGCTTTCGATAACAAAGTGGTGTCGTTTGATGAACACATCAACTCAGAACACAATATGTGGCACTATTTGTACTTTATAGTCTTGCTTAAAGTCAAGGACACAACCGAGTTTACTGGGCCCGAGAGTTACGTCAGCCAGATGGTTAAGGTACGTCATGAGTGCAAAGAGGATTCCCTAGGGGGAAGGGCTGGGAAGCGTGACGTCGAGTTTATAGATAGACGTTTCTAGCCGCCCTTGGTTTTGACCGATGAGAGGCAGTATTATTCTCGAGCTAGTGATCAAACAAATAAGCTAATGAGGTTTAATAAGATTTAAATTATTGAACTTCTTCATAACAGTGCGAGTACTTATTGTTTTTGCTTTGGAATAGAGTTTGTACTTCGAGTCCTGGGCGGGGTCATTGTACTATGTTCTTAAAAAAGATGCTAAACCCTCAAAGTGGCTCTTTCCATGCAGGTATAGAAATGAGTACTGACAAGATTCTTAACAGATCTGGCAAAATGCTGTGTTGATCTTACTAGTGGGGGGAGAGGTAGGGGGCTTACCTGTGATGGGCAAACGACCCATGATCCCGAGGAAAGTAGCGTTGCTACTAAGTGCTCCATGTTTACTGCACAGCTGACTTGCTTTGCTTTTTCAATGTAATCATTTCTCAACTCTCCAACAGTGTTTAGTAATGGCGGGTAGTTGGCTTGAACACTGAGAAGTCTTGACTCAAACTTGCATCTTTCTAGGAACACGATCTGGAATGGTTTCCACGCATGCGTGCCATGAGCCTAGCGATGGACGAAGGAGAAAGCGAGCAAAATGAAATGAGAAGCCTTCAAGAGAAACTTGAAAGCACAACGCGACTGGTGTTCACTTTGTCACAACAACTGTCAGAACTCAAAGAGCAGGTAAGCCTCGGAAATCAGATTCTTACTCCGTGTACTTTAAGCGAGTTCCTTCCTGCTCTTTCTCTCTTTCTAGCTTGCTCTCAGATCATGGAGTCTTCTTTTTTTTCTGGAACCACTGGTAGATGTAGTAATCTTTACGGTCTCCGCTCTTTTGTGGTTAGTTTCGATATCGTTTCCTCGAGCTTAAAGGAGCACTGTCACAGGAGTTTTGCTGTTTTCAGCTTCATTCGTTGCTGAAATCTTTACCTAGTTCGTTTACTCGTTCCCAAACTGCTCAAATGGACTAACAGAAACATATCAAACGAATGGTGGCTCAGAGAGCAAACCGTAATGAATTTTTCGCAATATTTTCAAGGAATGGTTCTAGAATTTGAAAAACCTGGCTAGTTTTTTGAAATGTCAATCCATTTCCATCCTTGCCATTTTAAGTGATAGGCAGGAGCAAATGGTTTCGGTGTAGTGATAAAGTCCTAGGTAACAAAACTGCATCATTATTTCTGGGTTTCCATTGATACAGGAACATATTTCGGCATTGTAAAATGATGCTAAAATACCGTGACAGTGCCCCTTTAAAGGGGCTTCGTCAGGGTATTTTGAGTTATTTCTACCATCGACAAAATTACCTTTAAACTGAAAGGAAACCTGAAAATAATACTTTAAAAAAGATAGGAGAACACCAAAGCGATAATAATAACCTCAAAGGAACAAGGATGGTCAAGGATGGAGAAGATTGATACGGATTACAAACAACAAAATTAAGGCTAAATTTTTCAAACCGTTTAACCGTGACGCAGCTACTTTAAACTTCAAGGATTTTTATACATGAAAGCAATGTAACACGAGCGTGGGACCCAGAAAAATTCTGAGTCCCGATAGGATTTGAACCCATGACTTCCGAACACCGAGCGGACGCTCTATCCACTGAGCTACGAGAACTCATGGAGAGCCAGGTCATTTAACTGAGTTCTTATATGACATGCGTCTCTTGCCTCCTGCAGGATTCAGCAATGAATATGTGGTAAATATTAGTAGTGATAAATGAGTGATGGTGAAATTGCAGCTCGGCAAATATATACATGAAAGCAATGTAACACGAGCGTGGGACCCAGAAAAATTCTGAGTCCCGATAGGATTTGAACCCATGACCTTCCGAACACCGGGCGGACGCTCTGTCCACTGAGCTACGAGAACTCATGGAGAGCCAGGTCATTTAACTGAGTTCTTATATGACATCCGTCTCCTGCCTCCTGCCGAGCTGCAATTTCACCATCACT
>JAHPZR010035449.1:0-37500 GCA_019787425.1 Platygyra sinensis
TGAATCTTAGCGAGAGTCTTTGGATATTTACCTTCTTTCTTTTCCCAGATTCTGGACTTTATCTACTGAACGGTTTTGATTTTTGTTTTGATCTATTTGGAATGGCGTCACTCTGAAAACCAGCAAAGTTCAGGCAAGAAAGACTTGCGTTGCAGCTTATCTAACTTTGCGGACTGAATACCAAAAGTACGGAATTTGTATTATTTCTGCGAAAAAATATTAATGGTTTGCATCGACATATTAGTGTTAGACCACTGTTGTTGTGCGAAGAACATTGTTAGGTGTTTGTGGATATTTTTTGATGAATTCGGCGATATGGCATGAGGAAAGAGCGATAATCCATCTAAACAGCACTAATAATCCTGTGATATATCAGCGGTTTAGAGAAGGTTCAAGTCGAGATGCTGCCACTGAATCGAAGGGCCACAAAGCAAACCAAACAAAGTTATTTCAAGCGCTTATGTAATGTGACAAAATGGCAAGCTTTTGGAAGATGAGCCCAGAAACCGGCCCGGAAACGTTTCTAAAAGCACAAAGAGCAGGTTCTGAGGTTCTTGGCCGACAACACTTAAACACAGCGGCATTTTGAGCAACTGCCACTAGTACGAAGCACGAGTTTACGGACGTTCGCGCGCTAAGTCATAAAATAGACAAATAATAGGGCAGATGGACATTGCTAGAGCTTTGCCTGGATTTAACGATCTTGGACGTTCGGTGACCCCAATTTTTCTTTCGATGGATCAGTTTTCTCTACTGATTTTCTACGTTTAGGGAAAAAATGAAGAAAATCTATCGACTAGAAGTTTGAATTTTTGGCAAAAAGCACCATCGAATTCCGTTCTTATTAGCTCTTCGTGAATTGGTGCAGCGGTTTCAAATGCCTCGAAAGGGTTAAATTTTGTGAAAACGTTAATAACATTTTTTTGCATTTCTGGCACAAGTAACTCATTATCTGCCTGCAGTAGAAATTTAAAAAAATCCTATCGACTGGAAAATTTTCGCGGGAACGTCCTTAAGGCAGCCATCTTCCAAACAGGCAAAGACCGAGCTAGAGGTAGGAACAGTTTAAAGACCTCAAGAAAGACCCGTTTCTGCAAAACAGTATTGTATGTCAGAGCCAAATAAGTCTTTCTCATGCTTTCTTGTGAAAATCTTGACAAGAATGTTCACCAGCACGTAAAGAATTTCTTTGCAAACAATACGCCATCCTTGGAGACCCAGGGGCAGTTAGTGGGGCTCTTCTTCGCGTTCTTGACTTTTCTTCGCCAGAAGTTTTTTCTCGCCCGTTTTCACTTTTTCCTGTCTCAATTAACCGCACCTGGATCTCCGAGTATGATACATTTGTGACTCAGTTACCAAACTTAGACAAGGTGCAACGTAAGCTATTTCTTGCGTGATCCGTATACAGTTGGACTGGTAGATTAGTAAATTTTAAGAAAATCACAAAATTATTTACGTAACTTTGTTTGTTTTAATTTTGTCTTGTAAAACGTCGGTCCAGAACAGTTTTGTCCAGCGCACATTAAGGTGGGATATTTCGTTCACTTCTACCCAACTTTGTCAGCCACAATAAAAATTTCATTACCGTTTCTTGGAAGCTAAAATTGTGTCGTAGATGTTGTTTTTATCCTGTTAACAACAACTCTCGACATAAGATGTTCATATTAATCTTTTTAACTTAAAATTCCGTGTTCGCGGGATTGTGAGGAACTATCATAAAATATAGTTAATAGAGGGGAATGGTTATGAAACTCGTCAAAGTTCTTTGTTGTGTTATTGTGTTTATTGTGTTTTTCTGGTCTTGACCCTGCACAAAACACAATAGTTGTTTACTCCCAAATGAGGAACTAATCAATAGAAATGTGTTGGTTACGTAAGCCCTGGATAGTGTATGAGCGCAAAACAAAAGATTGTGCAGGGTCGTGGACCTTCCAACATAAATCTTGGCATCTTTGTGTGCTCCTTTGATGTTTGCCGAATTTCATAACCAGCCCCCTATATTAACATCTTCATAGCTAAAACAGGAAACTTGCCCAAACTGAATAAATTCTTGCTCTTAGCTTGCCTTTTCTCCCTCATGGTTAGTACGTTCGTCTCCGGATGGGGAGGTCTGGGTCCTATAGCGTTGACCCGGTTATTAAGACGCTTGACTCTCGCAGTAACTCAGTTGTCTCCATACAGATGTGCAAATAGGTACCAGCGAATTTAGATTGTTGACTCATTAAAGTGATTCATCCTGTTGTCTTTATTGTTGAGCAATAACTTTTATTTCGCGCCCTAGTTCAAAGATAATATTAATTTTTTTCTTTTAGATGAAAGCCGTTTGAAAAAGAAAACAGACAAAACCCACTTAGTGCAGTTTTAATTGTTTATTTTCGGTAAGCCCGTTCTTTACGGGAATATTTTCACGGACGACTACTATCCATCAGGGTACTTTCCTCGGACGGACACTATTTAAACAATAGAGTGTTTCTGTCGAGGAACTATCGGCTGATAGTGGCCCCGCGGAAATTTGACGTTCTTAAAACAAATATTTGCCCCAGAAGCGAAGCTTCGAGGGCAAATATGCTAGTTTTAAGAACATCGAATTTCCAAGGGGCAACTGTCAGACCGATAGTTCTGAGACATAAACACCCTATTGTCTTTATATTGTCTGGACTTAGAGTGATGACTTCCGAATAGATGAAAAATAGCCCTTTTCACGGTTAACTTTGCTCATTTGCATTACAATAAAATATAGCACGTATGCGAGGCAATTTCGGGCTATTTTGTAGTTTTAGCCCGAAATTGCCTCGCCTCCACGTTGGATTACATTGTAATGCAAACGAGAAAAATTAACCGTGAAATGGGCTATTCATTCACCAACTGCCCGCCATGTTTACTTGCCGAGATAGCAAAGCTGGCACGCTTGGTAGCCAGGCCTCGAAAATGTTATATAAACCGCCTGGAGCGGTTTATATAGCGTCATATAAGGAACCACTCGACCTATCAGATTGCTGAAACTCTTTGTTCAGCTCCAAAATTATACTAATGACAGATAGTGCCCGCGCGAGATCGTACCACGTGATCTGTTTTGACCAATGACGACAAAGGGAAATTTAGTGGTGAACTACAAAGGCTGATAGTGTCTCTCCGTGGATGAACACTATCGGGTCACGTGATCAGTTTAATTCAATTCAATTCAATTCTATTTAACTTACACACAAAATGTTATTTACTTTAAGTTAGATTGATTTGACAATATTATTTAAATAAATTAGAAGAAGAAGGGAAAAGTAAGTTTAATAATATGTTGTTACAGTGTAGAGTTTGATACACCAAATAGTTATCAGTAAACTAATCGAGTAACATTAACATTTATCTTATTTGTACTGAGCAAATTCAACTTTGCAGTTTTCAAATGGGCCTAACAATAAAAGAACAGTATACTACCAGTATATAAAATATAACAATATATGGTCAAAATTCACGAAAAGATAATATTGCAAGTATTTAAAACATAACAATATATGGTCAACGTTACAGGAAAAAATAATGTCTAGTCTGTAGTGCAGGAGTAGGTGCACCAAATTAATTACAACATGAGCAAAAGGAATTGAGTTAATTAACATTTTTTTGTTAAAAAGTATTACTTCTTGTACTAACTACATACATTAAATCTGTTGAACATATAAACCAAGAAGAGTCAGAGAAAAATTTAATGGTTAATTATAACAGCTGATAGTGTCTCTCCGCGGATAAACACTATCACGTCAAGTGATCAATTTAAATCAATAAGAATCAGATAAGATTTAGTGGTGAACTATAACGAGTCATAGAAACACGAGTGGAAGTTTGGGAGAACGAGATATGCTGTGGGAACACTAGCCGCAGGCGAGTGTTTCCACAGCTTTTTCGAGTTCTCCCAAACATTCCTGAATGTCTATATAACTCGATAGAAACACGGAGAACATGTTTTCTATTTAACCAATCAGCGCGGCAGCGTGGCCTAGTGGTCAGCGTGTCGGACTCGCAATCCGGCGGTCCCGGGTTCGAGTCCCGCTCTGACCACTACCTGGATTTGTTTCTCGGTAGCCCCGAGTTCAAATCCTCGGCCACGCTTATAAATAACCAACTGGTTTGCCTCCGGCCAGTTGGGATTCTTAACAATGTTATGTTGAATTTAAAATATTTGTTTCAGTTGTTTGCTCGGCCCCACTAGCACTTGTGTGCTATAAACACTGCCGAGGGTAAATAAAGGTTATTATTATTAGCGAACGTACGTATATTCTTTGGACTGTTTTCCAATACAAATTGGTTAATGTGTAAATCGCAATAGTAATGGTAGATGTGTAGGTAGTAAAATCAAATCGGGTGGTAATTTGCAATGTTGGGATGTGGCTGGCATGACAGGAATGACAAATCGGAAGACATAGAAGACACAGAATTAAATTGATAACCTACCCCGGACCGAAAAAGTTGATATCAATTTCCAGGCAAATCGCCAACAAATTTCAACTGACGCATTAGGTCCCAACATTACAAAACCTTCCGAAACTGAATGATAAAGAAAGTTGCGTGTTCAAGTGCATCCAGTTGATTTAATCTCTCCATTTTTAGCGGGCTTGGCAGGGGTGATTGCAGCAGAGTCGCTACCAGCTGTGGCAGGCACGACAGCTCTGGGTTCGTTTGCCGCCGGTACTGGAGGATTAGGTGGAGCACTTGCTGGTCTATTCCGTGTGGGAAGACTAGTTCAAAGGGTTTATCCAATCAGTGAGTACAAGTTACGCTGCTGGAGGCAAAAACTGCGAGACGATTTGCAGAAACTTTACAAATGTTGCAAAGATCTAATTTTCAATGACATCGCACGGATCAAAACAAAAGCTTCCGAGACGCTGGGCCAAGCAGAGGCAGAGAAGGAGAAAAAAATCCGAGAAGAAGAGAAGAAAGTACACAACTTATCCATTTGGGCTAGAGAATCGCTGGAGAGTCACACGCGCCTCACAGAAAGAAACAGAGAATTTGATGAGCTGCTGACTGAGTAAGCATTCTCTCGTAACAGTTTTAAATCATTGTAATGCGGCGTTTACAAGTTAACCAACCTGAAAGAGACAAACGAGTAAAAGATCACAAATAAGCGTTTCAGGAAAATTGATACTTGCTATGACTTTGGTATTACTTGTGCAATGCTCTGCCAAGTGAGCTATGATAAGCCTTTATTAAGCAAGCAGGAGGTCTGTATGAGAGAATCTTGAACGAGGTCGTGAATGCATACCGAACTCAGTGAGGTCTGTACACACGACTGACGTCAAGATTCTTCTATACAGACCTCCTGCTCGGTTAATAGGATGTTTATTATATGGCAAACAAGAACAATCTAATTCATTAATCTAACTGGTTTATAGGTAACTGGCATTTTGCTTGCTAACTGCAATTACCTAAACTCAATTCTACCAAAGTTTGCACGTCCTCGGTACTTTTTTTTTTCTCATCAGGCTTTTTGGCACTTCGACAAATAAACATTGGTAGAAGAAAACAGTTAATATTTTTGCATTTTAGTTTGCAACTTCTTCACCGCAAAATCTAACCGGTCTAGATGGGAAAATCTACACCGCTTTCAATATCAATTTCAGCCAATCAAATTCGAGAATTCGGTAGTTCCCCCTCCTTGTGAGACACAGTCATATAATAATTCCACTTATCAATGTTCTTGTGTCATGTGAGGAATAATTATAAAAACAAATGACGCATATATATGAGGTGATTTGGGACTGAGAATATAGGAATTTTACTCAAATACATCCATATCTTTCATATGGTCTAGCAAGTCACTTCTCGTCCTAATTCATACGAAAGAGCTTACTTTATTGACTCTACACTTGATTATTTTTTCTTGTAATTTTAATTGTATCACTTGATCTTACTCGTTCTCCTAAAAAGCTTTCTGAAAACCTAATCGTCTCCATGGTAAATAAAGAAAGGAAGAAGTAAATGGGTTTAAATGGTAATAAACTGCTGCTGGAAGGAAATATCTTTAAAATATAAAATGTTTGTTGCTCTAGAACACTTTTTTTAAACTTCTCTTACAGATTGTCTTACAGATTGTCGAAAGCTGAGAAGGAATCACGCCCCAGCAGATAGACGCAGCTGAATGGTGAGGCAAAATAACCAACAAACAATTTCACATTATTCAGTCTTTGGTCCATGGAAAATGGGAAGCAAACGACTGGATAAACGGCTCATCGTAGTTCGATTTATGAAGGAAATTAATACCTATTTTCTGTCCGCAAAATCATACCGGCAGATTCGATACATCAAAAGTGTTGAAAGATAAATTTACGTTTCAATTCCTAGTTATGCATTTACGCTTACTTCGTTGCCGATATCCGGTTTGTTACTTTTGGATCTCACAAGGTTTCTCGGAGACCCCTTGCAAAAGATTCGTTAAAACAACTGTCAGTTATGATAGCACTAGTTTTGTTTTTTAGCAATCAGCTCTCGCTACGTCAACGTTTCCATTCTCAAGACTCGTTCACGTAATTGCGATTTGTTGACATGGTCTCCCACCAGTTTACCACCGTTTTCGTTGATACGCGACTTTGGAAAACAAAACACCCGCGCAAACGTTTCCAAAATTTCCTTCAGTCTTGCGTGTTATCGACAGATTGGATCGAAATCCACCAATCACAGCCACTAGTGTGACCTTCAGGCCTTCTTTACGTCATGCTAGCGGGCTGTGATTGATGGATTTCGATCCAATCTGTCGATAACATGTATGATTGACGGAAATTTTGGAAAGGTTTCCGCGGGTGTTTTGTTTTCGAAAGTCGCGTATCACGAAAACGGTGGTAAAACTCATTTTATATTATCTTCAGCTTTTTTACGGATGAAAGGTGTAAAAGCCAAATCTAACATTTTAAAAAAGGAAACAGACAAATTGTTTCTTCGAGTTTTATCATTATTGTTATTGTTATCGTTATTATTGTTATTATAAGTGTTACTTTTAATATTAGTGTTTATTATTAAGACTTCGTTACAGCAGGAAGTAAGATATCGCTTTGATGAACCATACGATGTTTTTGAAGTTGGTTTTTTTTAATCAAAACATGTTTCGAATTGAGACATCATCCATCGTCAGTTGTACAATGAGAAAAAACTTAAATTTTCAATATAATTGGAAGCTTGTGGCAGTAGAGTCGAGGCTTCTGAACAAAGGGAGCGACCATTTTCAGAACCTCTCAGGTGGATAGCATGCACTTTCAGAGTGGATTTATCGGTAATTCCTCTGACGCACTATGATCCAAGAGATCTTGGATTGATCTGTTTAGAAAAGAAACGCAAATAAGAATCCAAAGAAAAGAAAAGAATCCAATCTTGGATTTTCTTAAAGAAACGCACTTTCAGTTTAACTCAAAGAACGGCTAGTTTGGTGCAATATCCGCCCACAAAAACTCATTTCTATAGACGACTTTGCCTTGCTGGCTGGTAAAAGTACAATGTTATTTAGCCGTGATTCTGAGAAAAACGAACAAAAAATACCTTAAGGTGGCTCAATAGGGTTTTAAGAGCGCGCGCACCGATGATGCGAGCTTTAGTAATGTGCGCGCGCTAGCTGACGCAAGCTCATGCAAAGCAGCAAACAAGTCAACAATATAGCTCAAATTACAGCCCAGAAGTAGAAACAGAGAAACCATTTAAAAGAAAACGTAAAGAAAATGATTTGGACGGAAAGGTCTTGTGTGTATTTTGATGAGACCGCCATTGTCAAGTCGCTCATCGACAAAACCGCGTGGTTCGAAAATTCGCGCATGCTCACATAGCGATCTTGGCGAGTTCCTATTCTGATGACGTTATTGCCATTGAGGTGAAAAAATAGAAAAATCCTTATCAGATTTCTCGAATTTCCTTCGGTGAAATTCCTTAAGATTTGGCAGAGAAGTTATTCCTTATTAGCTTTCCTTGCTTTCAATTTATCAGAAAAATTTGTAAGACAAGGTTTTCGCTCAGCCAAAAAAACGCAAAAATGCTAAAAACGAAAAAACTACCTTGACAACCCCTACTTTTTTCGATTTTAAAAGTTTCTTCTTGCCAGACTCTACCCGGTTTGAGCATATCAGAAAATTTTACCGAAGGAAATTGAAGAAAATTGAAATCAAAGCCAAACAGACGTTAAAAAATGGCGATGTTTGAGTAGTTTTAATTTGAGACTAAAAGCCTTGATATCAGAGGTGACTGTTGAACAGCAAATTTTGGCCCTTGTTTGTTATGTTTCAGTAGCTTTGATTAGGAAAATAGCAAAAAGAACGAGAATATTAACTTTCGATTGAGGCCACTGGCGCGCGCTTCGTAATCTTGCATAACCCTATTGAGCCACCTTAAATGCGTCATCGTTGTCTGCAATGAGGAAAATAATCATTTTTAGATAATGCTCTCATTGGGTGCTCCTCTGTATAAAGAACACTGTTATTATGATTAGTTGGTCAATAATTCAAGTCAGGTGCATATTCAGAACAGAACTGATTTCGTTAGCAGGTAGGAATTTGTTCCTTTAGCATTGCTCGCGTATGTAATCCGCAACACGTACAGTGTTAAGGAAAAGGTCACTGTAGAACTCGTTTCACTCTATGAGATAGAGGGGACATTTAGATCAGGTTGCACAGAACTGAGGGATAACATGTATTATTTTAGTGTTAGCTAGAGGGAAGACAATTTCTCAATGTTAATTAGAAAGTTCCTCGATTTAAAGACTCCTTGGCCACTGCGTTTATGGCATTATTAATTATTAATTTAACCGTGGGAAACTACAAGTTAATTGCCAGTTAACTAGAAGTAGTTACAATTATGTTATATTCATATATCTATACTACCTTGTTTATCCCACCTTTAAACCTAACTAGTTAAAATCAAACATAGACCTATATATTACTATACATTTTTTCCTGTTTTTTTGCACCTTTATTTAGATAGAGCAGCCTCCAAAATTATTGCTGGTTATTATAAATAATAGAACTTTTTTACCTTACCCAAACTCAGCTAAAAGTCTGGAAATTTAAGATAAGAGACTTGATCATAGAAAAACACCAGAACGGTAGACAAGGTATTTGATTGGCTAACCGCGAAGTTTGGGACGGTACGAAAGCTATATTTAATTCTGCATTTAATAACAACAATAATCGGTCTGAATTTTTATACGAGTAAGGAGCCGAATCAGGCGATATGAAAGCAGTTTAATTTGCCAATCACAATATGACTACAGACAACGAAAAGTACTATAACTGGCTCTAAGTCATACTGCATAACTATAACAAACGCAACTTAACAAGAAAGTGTTTTCCCTGTTGTCGATCATCTTAGCGTCATCTTCTATGTCGCTTCAATGGCTTCAGAAGGTCGCGTTTGTGGCTTGTGACTGGTAGATATAGAACTGTTTTGTTTGTTTCTTATTTTTGTACCAAGTTTAATGTATCCTTATTGTGACTGCTTGAGTAGTTTGTTATAGTAAGGATGATCGTTATTATTGTATATTTTCGTAGTTGTAAAATCTTGTAGCATTTGATGTAAGTGTTGCTTAGCAAAATCGCTACTTCAAATGTACCCCAAGAACTAGAAATAACCACTAAAAGATCACAGCTGCTTTATAGAATATTTATGTCAGGAGTCCATTACATTGTATAATTTTGGTTTCAAAAATGGCAATTTCAATATTGGGTTTAGAGTCTTTAGGGTGTAGATCTGATCACTGACATTCAGGCTCACGACAAAGATTGCTATACATACCTCTTGCTGAAGGCTAAACGCTTAAATCGCTTTTCACAGTTTGTCAAGGGAAGCACGCATATATTTCGCAACAGTTTTGTACGCATTCGAAAACCCGTAGAAATCTCCACCAGACAAGCACCCAAATTGTTTGACAATTTGATTTTCCTGATAAATAAACCCTGAGTATTGGTCTTTGGGATTTAGAAGCTACTGTTTACCGAAGAGCAATACAAACGAAAACACTAAGTGAGGACCTGTTCCTCGTTAGCTCAGTTAGTAGAGCGCCGGACTGCCGTGTGGGAGGTCAAGAGTTCGAGCCCTGGACCGGACCAACACTCAGGGTCTTAAAATAACTGAGAACGTGCTGCCTCTGTAATTATATCTGCAAATGGTTAGACGTTCTCGGATAAGGACTATAAACCGTAGGCCCTGTCTCCTTCATCTTCGATGTTATGGTTAGCAGGGAACGTAAAAGAAACCACGCGCTTATCGTAAAGATCGAGTAGAGCGGTGAAGTTCTCGGTGTTGTGGTCTGGCCTTTGTTGTTCATGCTGGGGGTTGGGGTGAGAAATCCTCAGAGATATTAGCTACGATAAAGATACTCTGAAATCCGAGGGTAAATAAAGTATTCACACACTCACTCACTCACACTCTGTCACGAAATTTTCTGTTTTTTTGTCATATAGTTGTTTGCGTTTTTGTTTCTTTTGTTTGGTAGGATTTTGGCGTTGCTTATTACGTAACTTTATTACGTAACTCTTGTGACATTAAAGTAATTAATATTCAAATATTCTTAAGTGTATTGTGTAGTTTAGATGCATGCATCAGAAATGATGTGACTTTGTACAATTAAGCGTATAACAAGTGTTCTTTGCAGTAACTTTCTTTATGGCGTTTGTTTAAAGTGTTAATTGTAGGGAAAAATTACCATAAATGTATAAATGTTACTCGTACAGATATAGTGGGTTGTTGTGTGCAGCAGTTTTGTTGGAAAAGGGAAGTAAGCCAGATAAAGAGAGATGCGGTTGAGGGGCCCGTGGCCAAAGAGAGAAAGAGAAGAATTCACTGCCAAGAGCCATTGGTAGGCGCCAGCCAAGTAACTTGACGAAACTCATTTGTCAGTGGTGGCGATATAGCGGAGAAGTGCTACGTGCTGTCTACGTGCTGTGTGGCGATTTGAGAGTAGCGTTGAAAGACCTTGTGCTGAGGAGAAAACGCAGGCTGAAAGGTAAAGAAAAGTACGTGAAGACGCGGGGCTAGGTTTGAACTAAAGAAGAAGAGAAGTAGGTTTGTGGAATCGGTTCAGGTTTGGTGGTGTTGGATAAAAAGAGTCAAGGATTGTGAAAAGGAACTGCTTAGTGAACTGCTCCATATAATTTGTAAATAATTAGTTAGTTCGTATTCGTGTGTTATTACTGTCTAGGTTTAAAATTACTCAAGTTAAAGTTATGAATCGTATTAGTTTAGCAATTAGTTGTAATAATAATTTAGCATAAGTTTAATATATCTAATATTTAGAATTAGTTTACGTAGTGTTAATGTTGTTAATATCGAGAGTTTTCTTTTCTATATACTTAATAAACATTAGCTGTTGTAATTTACGGCGGAGTGTTGCGAGATTGTGGGAAGGGGTATGTGTATTCAGTTATTGATAGTTTCGGTGTTATTGTCAGCTTTTGTTTCTCGGTTTTCTTCACCAAGGGGATTTTCGGGATTTACGCCACACACTCACACTCCAGATCTTTCAACTATTGTTGATTAGTTATTAATAATAAATGGTCCGATTAGAGTTCAATTCAGGGACTAGTCGTGTGAGTAATTTCAAAGTCGGACGAGCTCGCAAATTTCGATATTAAAGAAGCCGTTTACCACAATACCTTGCGAACCAAACTAAGCCCACTGGGCATATAAAAAAATATGGTTTAACGACAGTCGTTCCTACACTAACAGCATTGCTCTTGTCGAGTTTGAATGACTTACAATTTTTGTGTCTGCTATTTGCATATGCAAATGCAGACACCATGCACAGCTGTAGAAATTTCGATCATTACTTCATATAGTACAAGTGTGAAAATTTTTTATAGAGGTTTGACTGAGGTTTTCATAACAAGTCCATTTTGTGATTATGTATATGAGGGACAGGTAAAGCGTAACTATTTGTCGTGAATCTGTCGTGAACCACGATGAATGTCGCTCAATCGTGAATTATCGTAACCCTTACCATTGGTTGCGAGAAAATTACGAATTCAAGAAAATGTGCGGAACCAATAGAATTCGAGGAAATGAGTCGGCAATTGCGTCAACGATCTCCGTAGCTGTTGGGTTTCACTGTGGAAGTCGGAAAGCGAGGTAAGTGAGTTAGCTTTTTTCATTTTCTTAAGTTTGTCATGAATTTCTTAAAAGGTGTTGTCTCAATATGTCACAGCTTCGAAGTACGGGTCAACTTGGCCGAATAAATGGCTTTGACAGATGCCTTCAAGTTGTCGATCGATACACAGCACAGCGTAGACGTTCTGAAAAGTCCTTCATCTAGTTCATTCAGTACCTCTCGCCCGCTCGGCCCCTTCGCGACCTAAACAACGACCGTTTTGCAGCCTAACATATTGAACCCTGAAATGCATGAGGTCGAATTGTGACAAGTCTAAGCTCGGCGCCATAGAGTTACTCCTGTGCTTGCGAAGACACGAATTTTAAAGTTTTATCAGGCCCATATGGGGAAACAAAAGCCAAAAACATCTATCATTGCCCAAACGTCTGCGAAAGCTGTGGACAGTTTATACGCACGAATTTGTTTAAGAACTAATAATCTTCTCGATAGCTATTATCTAATTAAAGATAATTTTTAGCGAACCTACCCTTGATATCAGAACTAGTAGTTTTCTTTATAACTATTACCTGAGGAAAAGTTCAAGCAGAACCATCCGTGCAATGATGAGCATTGTTGTGGCCTTGCCACCATCTTGTGCTAAAGAATAACGTGGCCATTACAAAATAGTTAAACAAGTGAAACGACGCAGAGACCGAGAGCCGTCTAGATTACCAAAAAAGATTATAAGATTCATAAAAAAGAGAAAAGTTAGGTGCAAACTGAAGTGTATTCTCAGAAAATATACTCCTAAATTGTCCAGATTGTATGGCTTAAGGACTCACTATAAGTTGTGGTAACATATCTGCACAAATGTGAATGTTTTTTCAGTAACTTTTTTAAAACTAAAAAGTGGGATAGCGAGCAAACTTTTGCAAAATAACAAACGAATAACTAGTTCTTCCCTTAATGATCACAAAATGCAAAATCAACCAGCAGTACCAAAAGACACTCTGTCTCAAGAATGAAGCCTTTGACATCTGCTGATATCGAGTTAAATTTAAACGGTCAAACTATATTGTCAGTTGGTTCCACTATGTTGTTAAACATGCGATTACGTCAGCTGGGATTGAGACCTGTTGGTGTTGGTGGTGTAGGCGACTGTTTTTTCCGAGCAGTTTCTCATCAGTTATATGGTGATCCCAATCATCACTTACTCATTAGACAAGCTGGTGTTCAATACCTTAGCAATAACCCTGAACGTTTTACTGAAAGCAATACTGAGAATTCATGGAATGAATATATAAATAATATGTCGATGCAAGGTACATGGTGCGATGCACTGTTTGTACACGCAGTTGCAGACTATCAAAATGTAGCAATTCAATATTCATATTATAGAATCTCTTGAAAATTTTGCTGGGGAAACTTTGATAGAGCCACATTATTTAGCGCAACACCCACCAACAACAATATTAAGACAACACCTTTTAAGAAATTCATGACAAACTTAAGAAAATGAAAAAAGCTCACTCACGTACCTGGTTTTCCAACGTCCTCAGTGAAACCCAAAAGCTACGGAGACAAAACGCAAATGTCCTTCGTTCGCGAAGAGTGCGTTGCCTTGTTTCCCATGTGATTGTTAAATTTCCAAATAGCAGACACATGTACGCATTGCGTGTCTTTATACGCTCTTTTAGAGTTTTCGTGCGCAAAGCATTATAGGTAAATGTACCAGTCGCCATCTTTTTCCTAACGGTGGATTACAAGTATCAAAAGACAAGTTGTTATTGGTCACCCACGCCATCGCGTGCTGATTACGTAACAAATAGGCGCACGAAAAACCAATCATGATCGAGAAAAACCAATCATGATCAAGAATAATAAATACGATTAAAAACGAAGACTCCATTGAGAAGAAATGTTTATAAAAAGAACGGTTTCTGTAACATCAGGTGATTATAGACTTTGATATCTCACACTGACACTCCTCCATGACGTAAATAAGCCTTTTTCTTTCCTTTAAAAAAATGACGGGTAGCCAGACATCGTATATGGTTGTTTGCATACATGTATGTGAATGCATGTCTGCATCTGAAAGCAACTTTATCACTATGAGTGTAGGTGTAGTTCTTACAGTCGACCACCCAGTCAAATTAACGGCCATCTATAAAGAGGTCACCTCTATTGAGCGAAAGCAGAGGCCTCTTGGTTAGTGCGCTCCTCACCGGAGTGAGCGGTTTTGGTTCTCGCCGGGTATTAAGGCAGACCTGATAGGCCACTTGGCTCGTATACTTACCCTATTAAGGGGCCTGATGTTTAAGTTTCGAAATTAGTGTCAGTAAAATACTGGAACATCGGACAGAATGCGTGGACATCATTAATTATTCATAATTCATGAAATTTACGAAAGTGGCAAATTTGAATAAGAGAACGCTCACAATAAGAGAAGAAAGAGCTCAAATTGGTCAAGTAGCGTTTATAAAAATTGCTTTACCCCCTTATAGATGCCAAAATCCTACAACCTACTAACAACCAAATCGACTACCAGGACATCGATCGCCATGTTAGCTGGTGTTTGAGTTCGCTTACGACGTTACGAAAGAGAAATATCTATTCAAACAAAGTAAGAAACAAAAACGGTTTGGGATGAACGAAACAAACGGAGTAACAATAGCGCACTGGTTTCTTTGTTTAGTTTGCCGCCTCCATCAGGCTAATGAGCATTGAATCAGGTAGCATTCTTGGACATTCACAGGGGTATAATTTCTCTAGACCTAAACATATTGGTTTTTTTCTGATGGGGTGCTTGTAAAAAAAAACTATGTAATAACTTGTGATAAACACTTACACATATCCACTTATGTTTGCTTGAGTAACAAGTAAAGGGACTGACAAAGGATCAGAGTTCACTTAGGTATCTTTTCCATACACCCCTTTATGTTAAAAACTGTCAGCTGAGTTTCAGACAGTATTGATGCAACATAGAAGCTAGTATTCAGGAAAAAGTACATGATTGACACAAAGGAAACTAATCATTTGTATATAATTTTTTTTTCTGCAGTTACAACTGGATCCAATACCCCATTCATTCCAACTAAACATGTTTAATTAAACAAGGTTTTAAAAATCTGAAACCCGTAACAGAAATCTGGAAAACAGGTTGTTGCATAGGATTAAAATAAACTCAAACACACTCTGTACTTTTCATCCGAAGTGTAACAGAGAAAAGTCAATAAGAGGCTCTTACAAGAAAAACAATTTTTTAACCGTGTTAAACTGAATAGCTTTTAAACATGTTTACGCTTTGGTATGGATGGGGCAAAACACATACATGTAAACAATAATTATTGTTGAAACAACACTCAGTAAAATGGTACCAAAGATGGACAAAGATTTATGAGGGCACAGCACACTCTGATCAGCACCTGTTTCCCTCCTTATCTGCATATCTGCATGAACACAACAGATAATCAATAAGTAATGTACTCTGCAACACACTGTACTTTCGTCTCAACAAACCAATCACCCTTTCCACATGTATACGTACATAGGTCCCACTGTTTGGCAGCTTGGCCAGACACAAAATGCCTTGAACAAACCCTCTCATTTTCAAGCTTATCGTCCGTAAGGTCATCGCGCCTTATGGCTGAAACCCATGCTCGTCTTCTTCTGGTCGTCAACTCCTTTATCACCTCACCTTCGTTCATAACGATTTCGGAACACGACTATTAAAATTTCACTACAGAATCCTTTTTTGTGAACTTTTTCCACTCTCGTTGCCACAGCCAACAATAATGCACAGAATCATGATAATAACAAACCATAAAATATTGATCTTTCACAGTTTAAATCGATAAATACAGTAAGTGACTGGCTCACGCTTTCTTTCGTGGGACACCGTAATGGCAGACGGTGAGGTTGCTAGGAAACAAAGTTACGTGAGTGAAAACACTCTATTAGGCAGAGGCCGTGTTTATACAAGAGTGACGGAGATCGAATTTGAAGTATAGCTTACAAGCCTAGCGTGTGCTTGTGGTGAAGTCTTTTGTGGAATTACTGCGTTCATCTGGAATAAATAACCTTGTTGTTGTTTCCGACATCCCTTCGTTCTGTTTAGACTGCAAACTACCTACCACTTAAAACATCGAACTTGCAACATTTTCTTTGTTTTTGTTGTTCATGGTCATCATTAACACTTTTAACACCTAGAAAGAGAGTAACAGTAGTCGCAAGCCTTCAGCCTTGTCGTAATTGTTTTGTGCGAATTCCTGACGAACCTCTAATAAGCGGTCAGCCCCTTTTACGCACTGAATAGGCTGTGACTCTCGACTGTACTCTATAGCATTTATGTGTATCTTGCCTCAAGGATTCCTTTAGTCATGTCATTATTTAAGACTTGATTTTAAATCATTTGTTGCACTTGCTCTTTCTCTTGATTTAGCTCTCTTTTGGAAAGTTTTCCAAGGCTAACAAGCTCAATTTTGAGAGGAATACTTGACGTCATGGCTCTTTATATAAAACGCGGCAAGAGTACAGATCTTATCAGTTTTGGTACTACTGTTGGTTTAAATTCAGCGAAAATTGAAATGCCTTCCACGAAGTTACTAATATAGTCTTAAAATCAAGCAGAAGATGAATACAAAAGAAGGATCCCTTGATCTTTTTTTTAAATATTCTTTGGGTATTTTATTGTCCTGTATACGTAACGTGCAAAAATTGTTTAGATCTGAAAACTTGGTCAGTAACGGAAATGTTGTGTTTACATGTTCCAAATCTAGTTTGCCTCCAGCGGTGAATTGAACTGTTGCAAACATTTGTCTTTGGAGGAGCACATAAAAGGAAAGTTTCATCGGGAAGGCGCGTGAAGGGTTGTAGGAAGTAGCTTTGGGTGAGTTACTGCTGCGCATAAAAATAAATCCTTTCTAATCCCTGCTCAATCCAAAACTCGAGTGTGGATATGAGTGTATATGAAACTACGTTTTACTGTTTTCAGAGGGCCTCTCTAAAAATAAATCCTTTCTAATCCCAGCTCAATCCAAAACTCGAGTGTGGATATGATCTAAGTTCGGCCATCGGGCGAAATGTTTCCCTTACCAAATAAGAAAATTTAGCTGTCGCGAAAATGGTACGCTGCAAGATACAAATTTAATCCTTCGTACAACTAACATTTTAGCAACAAAGTGAGAGGAAATTAATTTTCCTTTTATATAATGTAAACACTGAACGTTTGCAATGACAAAGATAAAACAACAGAAAGTCTTCTTTCATACAAAGAGTGTATATGAAACTCACCCAAAGATAACTATAAAGTTCAGTTTCTTTCCCTAGTGGACATTCTGTCTGGCATTCGAATCCCCCTCACTCTTGTACTTACATTAAATAAATATAATTATATATAATTATGAGAAAACTAAGAGGTACAAATATTGAACCTGGAGGCTAAATAAGTGAGAAGTTTTCGAGTTAGACCCTAGTTACTTAAAGTTACTTATAACAAGATTACAGAGGAAGGGAAGATTTTAGGAAAAGGTTTCAGAGTGTTGTTCTGACAGCAGATAAATTTTTAATTTTTTTGAAAAATTGAAGACGTTTAGATTTTTAAGTCTACTGGGATATCATCCCAGAGAACAGTTGCTGCAAAGGCCACTGTTTGTTTTCCAGAGTTGGTTCGCTCTTTTGTTAGGAAGTAACAGTTTTGGACTGGTGGCATCGCGTTTCTTCTCGGCTGACTCATGCTGCATAGTTCAGTTGCTTCTTCTTGCTGAAGAAATTTCCATTTTTAAAGATGAAGATAACTTTAGAACTGAGGGAAGCTGATTGTGGACTTGTGAGCTTCGCTGCTTTTCCAGAGCTGAGTGTCTTCTCGTCGGCACTGCAAAGTGTACGGCCGGTCTTTTTTTCTTTTTCCGTTAAAGCCTGAAAGGCATTTGAACATCTTCTGAAAGTCTATTAGCGAAACTAGTGCTGTGGATTTGGAATTATGATGAACGTATTTACAAATTGAATTATTCTTTTAAGTGCAAATGAAGCATTTGAGCATCACTATGTGATAAATAAATCAGACCTCTCTTTAAAGTCAGAAACTAGCATTTGGACGATCTGAAAGCATTTTCACAGATCCAAAGTTGTTTACAAAGGTGATTGTTCTTGTGGAGTTGATTACATTGGCGAGACTGTGAGAAATTTAGCAGTACGAATTGCGGAGCATTCAAATCCTGCTCACACCTCTGAATCTGCAAAACATCTGCGGGAAAACCCATCACATTCTTTCATTTGACGTGTTCTCCCCTCAGCACAAACATTCCACAAGCGTACAATCGTCGAGGGGCTAATGATCCAACGATTCCGCCCCAGTTTGAACAAAAAAGTTATTTCTTATGTCTCCAAACTTTTCCCATCGGGAATTACATAAGATATATATGTACGTGCGGACGGTCATCTTTTTTAACCCTGATGATGGCAAACAGCCGAAAACGTTTGGTTCAAACATTTTAATTTTTAATTATTTCTTAACCTTTTAGCCTTGTATATGGAATGTATTTTACTAAGCGAACATTATGGTCAAAACACTTTTGTTGGTTCGTTCCTCGGTCGACAACCGGAAGTAAGCTATTTTCACTTTTAAAGGCCCAGTATTGGCCATTATGCTTTGCGCACCTCTGTTGTTGTTTTGGTTTTCACGGGAGCGAGGCGTCTATTGTTATTAAAGAGTTCTATTCTGGCCGCAAACAAAAGCCTTAGAATTTTCAACATCACAAAAATGGCCACCAAGAGATCGCAGCGTGCAATGCTCAATGGGCAATACCGGGTCTTTAACTTGCCCTCACACAATCACATTCACATTGCTAAGTATCCTTTCTTCAATAGAGATGAGTAGTATAAAAATCTGGGACACAATGCGGTCCTGGCATGCGAAACGTTTTCTTCCGGTTGATGTCCGCGTCTCAAAAACCCACTTGCTTAAGGTGGCTCAAAACAGTTTCCAGCACATTCCAAGAGTTAAGGCCGCCGCACACTAGCCGTCGGCCGACAAAAAATCTTCACTTGTCGGCTAGTGTGCGGTGAATTCAGACAAGTCTGCGACAAGATCGTGGCTTGTCAGGCGATATCTGACAGTGCTAGATCTCAAAACGTCTTGTAGGGCCTTGACGGCTAGTGTGCGGTGAACCAAGACAATTTGTCGGGGCTCGCGTGTACCTCAACCAATAAAAAATTGCCATGAGAGTCACGTTTTTCCAACATGGCGGAGATCGACTGGGTCCCAAGTCTATACGCTGTTAGTGTGCGGCAAGCTGATGTCCCGACAAATTTTAACACGATTTGACCCCGACAAAAAATCTGCAGGCCTACGACAAAAAATCGTCTAGTGTGCGGTAGCCTTTAGATTTTGATGTGTCATTACAACCACTATTTATCAATTGATGCTACATTCATGGTATCAAAAAATTGCCCAATCACT
The DNA here is from genome assembly GCA_019787425.1 of Platygyra sinensis. Taxonomy (NCBI): domain Eukaryota; kingdom Metazoa; phylum Cnidaria; class Anthozoa; order Scleractinia; family Merulinidae; genus Platygyra; species Platygyra sinensis. Next base: position 19,506 of record JAHPZR010035449.1, read on the forward strand.
GGTGAACACGTTGGCATTATTATTTTCGTGACACAATAGGTTACCATAGCAACACTATGACCTGCTAAAAACACCCTTAATTTCAACTTTAAGCGCTTATATTTCAAAAACGGCACGGTGAAATTTTTTTCTTATTATAGAATTTTGATCAGCAGGATAAGATGCAACTTTTGGCAAAGCTTAAAAAAAATTTGCACATGGGGTCAAGAGCCACCTTAAATTTTCGAAAATTTATGGTGGCTCTGAGCCCCATGTACAGAATTTTTTTAAACTTTGCCAAAGTTGCATCTTATCCTGCTTATCAAAATTCTTTAATGAGAAAAAGTTTCACCGTGCCTTTTTTCTAATATAAGCGCTTAAAGCTGAAATTAAGGGTGTTTTTTAGCAGGTCATAGTGTTACCATGGTAACTATTGTGTCACGAAAATAACACCAACGTATTCTCCACTTTCCAATCTACGTCTTGGAAAGTGCTGGAAACTGTTTTGAGCCACCTTAAGCTCCCTTACTTTTGCGCACCGTCAAGGGTGAAAAAAAAAAACAAAAATATACAACAAGGGACTTTTACGAGTTTCATAACCATTCCCCTCTATTGACTCTGGTGTCAGCACTCTAACTCCCTAGCGTCACTTGTCTTGAATTTGAGGAACAGTTTTACATCAGTGTGCCTAATCAGCTTGTGCAAATTTGTTGACGAAGTAGAAACTGTCATGCGGAAAAGATTGTTTTATCTATTTATTATTTTTATTTATTTATCTCGTAAGCTGAAGCATCTAAAGATTGTAGCATACGTGATTTTCTAGTATACTTTATGGCACTGTGTACTTAGCGTCCTCATTTCATTTAAAGACTTTATTTACCACTATTTGTTTCGCTTGGTGTCTTTGTTTTTTCGTCACTTACATTTAACCCTTTCACTACCAAGGGGGCTCTCTTTGACGAGTAAAATCGTCTGGCGTTAGACAGAGTAAAATCTACTGGCGTTAGACAGAGTAAAATCTACTGGGTCTTGGCAGTGAAAGGGTTAAAGGAGATAGTTTTTTAACCCTTTCACTACCAAGGGGTCTGTACGGGTCCGCAAATGATCCCAGGACCGCAAATGGACCGCAAATGATCCCGAACCGGAAATGATCGCCATATTGGACCGCAAATGATCCCGATCAAAAAATAAGGAATGGCATGGATTGTGGAATAGGGTGGATAGGGAATTGGCGTACGTGAATACCGATATTTTATTTAAGCCATCTTATAATGATAATGGCTCACAATTTGCTTTTTTTAATACTTTCGACTAAATTTTGTTGCTAACTACGATGTTATGAAACGCACCACTCAATCAATCATCAAAACACGGCTTGGCTTGCATTTCTTTGCAATTCTCAATAAAATTATGATCAGTGCTACATATCCTCTTTTGTTAAACACTGATATTTCGGTGTTATAGTTAAATAACATTTTATCAGCCATTAACGCCACTCGTCTTAAGTTTTAAACTAAAACACATGATCTAACCATGAAGAACTGTGACAGATGACGCTGTCACCTGGGTAGACTTCCAAAGCTACAACACTTCATCACTCTGTAAAACACCTAGTGTGTAGCACTGGATATTTGAACAAATTTATTTTGTAACTTTTTCTTGGCCGTAGTTTTGCTTTAATTCTTCGGGAATGACTACTTGAGTATTCTAAGAAGCCAAAATTCCAAGCTATAGTTATGAAGCTTCATGACCAAACAAGGCCAAGGCTTGCGCTTCGTTTTGACAATTAGCTGTTTGTTAGGTGCTTGACTACTATTGCTACCGGGATTTCGAGGATGTTTACGAGTATGTGTATTTCTTAGACTTCTAAGTCAATAGATCTTTTTCACATGACGTGTTTTTATCCTCATCAGGCATAAGAGGCGGTATATTTATATCCCTTTACAATTAGCGTGCTTCGTTTGGAAACTAGAGTATTTTGAAAGTTGCGTGACACAAGGCTACGATCGATTTTGTTAAAAAATTTATCCTTATCTCATGATTTTGAGCCTTTTTTTAGAAGTTAGAGCATTAGGAAAAGTGCTTATGTAAATGCTTGTTTGTTTAGTACTGACAACCAGACGCCCAAATAGCCAAAGTAAGGTCCAGATCTGTTTACGCTATATTCCGGCCGCCATGTTGCTGGACACGGTTGTCCACGAACATGGCGTTTTCATACTGGGCCCTGTAAATTTCTGGGAAACATTTACGACGAATATCTGAAGTTTGGGGACACGCACAGGCCCAAAACTTGGAGAAGTGGCTTATATTAATAGTTATCTTCCATAACATACATCACATTTTCTTAGCTTTTTCCATTGGCTGGTTTTCGACTTTTTTTATTTTTTATTTTATTGCGTGACAGTGGAAACGATCTATACCCTTCGAAGAACAAAGCAGCAACTATGGAATATTTTTTTAAAATGTTATAACATGTTTTTTTTTAGCTTTTATGTGTTATCACCTTCCTCGGACATAAATCCATGCCATTCCTTATTTTTTGATCGGGATCATTTGCAGTCCAATATGGCGATCATTTCCGGTCCGGGATCATTTGCGGTCCAATTTGGGAATCATTTGCTGTCCGGGATTATTTGTGGTCCTGGGATCATTTGCGGACCCGTACAGGTCTCCCTTTGACGAGTAAAATCGTCTGGCGTTAGACAGAGTAAAATCTATAAGTGGGTCTTGGCAGTGAAAGGGTTAAGAAGTTCTCTTTTTCAAATGTTTTCCAAGGTTAAGAAGCCCGTTTCTGAGAGACTGAAATACGTGACGTTAAGAAACTTTATAACGCAGCAAGAGAACGGTCCCGTCTTTCGATGTCTAGCGTGTGAATCATCACGTCTTACATAAATCTCGCTAGAGAACCTTTGCCTCTTACAATCGGTGACAAATAGGGTAGACTGAACGCTCCAAGAACAAGATTGACGTGACAATTGAAAAAAGATTGACTAAAGCAATACGTATCGATGGTGAAAACGCGCTATTGTTATAGCGGAGCTTAGCGCGCAAAGCGCGCAGCGAAGCCCCACACTTAAGAAAATTGGTAACTCATCAAGCCAAGAAAATTTGGTTATGACGTCAGCGTACGAGCGACCACGCGAGCTAGCGAGCGAACGCCGTCCGTACAGACTCTGGGGGTGGAGGAGGGGCGTCTCGTGGTAAGGCTCACGGGGGACCTAAGGGATGTTATCTTTTCTCGGCGGGATTTGTCAGACAAAAGACTCATTTGTCTTTGTTATGTCGACAAACGTTCGGGGACGTTGATCTAACGTTTAAGATAGAGTTTATCTGAAGCACAACATGAAAGAGAACGATACAGAGCAAGAATAACCAGCCGAAAAAGTGGCGAAGATCGCGAAAGAGCGTCCGCGGCCCAGGGCAAGAAAGGAGGCGAGATAGTAATGTCGTGAATTGAATCGAGTAAGGCTAGAGAAAGGAGATGAAACAATACGAACAATGCCGTGACACAGGCGAATGAGAGCTTTAGAAAAGAACTGGAATGCTCGAAAAAATTGACTCAGAAGACTACAGAACCTCGCGCGTCGAGATATGATGTGCAGCTGTACAAGGAGACTCGCATGATTTCATCAGGTGACGAACAACAGAAATCAAACGTGTTTTGCGTGTAAGAGGAATTACAGGAAGGTCAACACAGCGGGAAAAAGTCGTTACTGAATTCGTTGGTCTATCGAAAATATTTGTTCAATACAATCTTTGCAACTTTTGCTGGAAGTTCTGGCGATAGAATTCACACTGACAGGGCATCTGACAGGATGCGGTGGTGCGGATCCGCATAATTCGCCTACTTCCGCATCCTCCGCATCCTTGGGGCATTTTTCCGCACAAAACTAGAAAATTGCCACATATAAGCGAGAAAGCAACTGCTTACCATCCTCAGAAGCAAAAATAGCGAAGAGATTGATCATTTTGAAGAAGTTATTCACCCAAAAGGGTGACCAAAAACACGCCTTTTTGTTCGTAAGCAATTTTAAACCTCCAGGCATTCCATGCATCTTCTGGTGATGGGCCTGGGTTCTAGTTTTCAGTATCCAGTTTTCCTCGTCCGATTCAATGCCTGGTTACTAAGCTTCGGAGAAGAAAACTATGGAAAAACTGCGTTGAACGAAGTACCTGTCCACGAATGACAGCAAAAGGTCAAACATGTCATGAAGGAGTTTAATACTCAGAAAGACATTAACGTGTATTTTATTTGTTTGAAAAAGCCAAGGGAACGGCTTTATTAATTTTAGAAATTTCCGCATAATCTGGCGTCTTTTCTGCATAATCATCACTTTCTTCCGCATAATATTGCTGAAAATTTCCGCATAATTTTCCATTTTTTTCCGCACCCTATCAGATGGCCTGCACTGAAGTGAACTGCCAAATTATGGTAAGCGACTTTATTACATACAGTAGAAACGTTTGCGTTTTCCATAAAAAAAAAACTTATATCCAGTTGCTTCAGCGATATAAGTTTATTAGTTAATGTTATATCTTCAATAGAAGGTTTAAAGGGTTCAGTAATTTTCTGATTTGGAACCATGCTGTGAGAAATGTGATAAATTTCAAAGACTAGAGTTGTTGTTAAATATGAATATGAATAATTCAGTATTGTAAACAAAGCTTAAGTAGTTTTCTGTCGTTTCTCGCCCTATACCAATAACCTCTCGAGAGATTACAGTTTTATTACGTTTTGAAGTTTTCTTTGTTTTAGTGGGGACAGCCACTTCGTAGACTGCTATAATTTATTCTTCTGTTTACAGTTTTGAAGAAGGAAAAGCATCGTTTAATTTGCTGTTTGACAGCTCTTGACGCTCGTCAGCTTAATATGTTGTCATGCATACTGCATCTACAAATTATAAAGACTTCGTTTTGTTTGCTCAATTTATTGGGTTAGGGGGAAATGCCTGGCTGAATTTCGTTTAAGGTTATCGGTAAAAACTGGTAAAACTATGGCCGAAAAAATGACTGCAAAGCCGTCAGCAAAATAATGTTCAATGCTTTAGCACCAATAATTATTAAAACTCAAACGCCGCAAGTCTTTGAGATTTTGGACGTTTTCCGGCTTCTAAATGCATTTCTTGGCTTTAACTGGGATAATAGTCAGTCTTTACCGAATTTTCAGCAACATTTCTGCAATCCTTCGTTTGATTCAGGCGTAGTGATATGCATATCTTTAGTTTTCCTCCGTTTTGTTGTGGTTGAAATGTCAAGAGGATGATTAGTACTGCACTAGACTTGCTGATGCAGCAAGTATGGAACGTGTAATTAACCAAAATACTAAACTCCCTAGGCTCTTCTGAAACCTGGTAAATTACTAATAGCACCTCCATATCCCCTCTTGCAACATGAACTTTTTTTCCTGTATCAGTCAGTGATCCTGCATGCAAAGAAAGCTCTACACTGAGTTTGATTTGCTATTTGATTTCATTAGTGCCACTGTATTTGGTCAGGGAAACATAATCATGGTCCTCATTTTTCAAGGTGGTTACGAGTTCAGCTCTGGTGCATGTAGGATATATTTCTATCCATTTAGCTGTAATGTTATCAATGTTATTAAGCATATATAAGCATGGCTAACCAAATGTACCTCTGCATAAAAACTTGAGAGTGTACATAGTATAACTTACTTAGAGCTTACTTATTATTTTTGACATAATTTTATAACTAATGGAGTCACACAGTAAATTGACAGTTCCTGTAGTCCAGTCTTAGTGGAGAAAAAAGCACATCACTAATTGAAATTGAATTCATGATAGAATTATTATTGAAAGCTTACATGTAAGTATTCATCAATAAAATGTTGTTTTTAACATTTATGCCAGACTGATTGATTTAGTCATTGTGAATGTTCCAATTTTGCGGCAGAGAATGGATCTCATTTCATTCCCATATGCTGTTTTTAATACTGTACTTCTGTCATACCTGTTAGTGCACTTAGTTCCCTAGTTAGGTCTCCAAAATTGTTTTCCAGGTGTGAATTTTTGTTCAAAGTTTGAAGTTGTACTTCAAAAACAGTTTTTGTCGATCACTGCGAATCACTCGACTGAATTAGACTTTTCTACCGTAAATTGAGTAGCAGATAACGAGAAAATTCGTTAAGTGTACTCCACAGCAATTCTCTGAAGTACAGCAACGATTAGAGAGGGAAACTCGACTGAAATTGACTCAGTTTTCACTTAAAACTGTACAGAGAGACACACAGGATTACGCGCCATTACAGCGCCGAGCAACAAACAACCAAACAAACTCTCACAACTTCAAAAACTTCAATTGAATTTACTTACAGTAACTTTCCTTGCCATCTAAAGGTGAATAGAGGTAAACTTGCGTTATTCATCGTCTTTTGAAGTGTCAAAAGGGCGAAAGATTGACGATAACCGCTAATTCATTCACGAAAATAGATCAACTCGATGGATTCCGCCCGCTGTAGCGGTCCGTATGAGAGAATTCCGCCCGCTCCAGGAACCAATCAGATTGCAGGATTTGTTGAATTCCGCCCGCTCACGAGCCGAAAAAAAGATAAAAGTGAGAATTTTTATTTGAGTTTTGTAACATTGCAGTGAGGTTTTTTCTTTATATTGTTTGGACTTCTGTTTTGAGTTTCAACAATCTCAAACTACATAACATAAAAGCAATGAAATTATACCTTCTGAACAACCCAGTGCTGATTAGCAAATTACACTAACTTGAGCCCATAATCTAAGCAAAAACCAGTAGTTTGTCAGCAGTCAACCTTTTTAAAAAAAAAAACATGTACCCTTGATGAGTTCAAAACCTGAGCTAGTGATATGGTCACATGATACTGGTCAGCAGATACCTTGTTTTGACAGCTGCCAACTGACCACAACATGGATTTTCAATAATATATAGATTTAGGCCAGCCTAAAAGCGTAGCTCCTTGGCCGGGTTGTTCAGTGCCCGATTCAGCTAACCAAGGAAGAGGTAGAATTTTGCTTTGAGTTTGTGTGGTGAGGTTTTCTGTTTCTTGTTTGACCTTCTGTTTTGAGTTTTATAATCACCACATACACAAAACAAAGCAGCAAAAAACATTTGTATAGAAGAAAAAGTAATAATTCAAATAAATTTTAATCCTGGGCTAGCATTAATGGGCTTCCGAAAAATCGTGCCCTGTCTTCAACAAGTTAACCTGACATGAGCCCGCGATCCAATCGAAAAACCAGCACTTGATCAGCGGTCAACTTCAAAAAAACACACGACCTCGATGAGCTGTAGACTTGACCCCGCGATATGGTCACGTGATACTGATCAGCAGATACCTTGTTTTGACAGGTGTCAATTGAACAGAAGAGGGATGTCCAATATCAAAGAAGTACACGGTAAACCAAGACTGCACGTCTCTGTCAACCTATTATTTGGAGTATGGCCGCCATGTTGCGTGACTCCACCGTCGTCGTTGCCGCCGCCGTGCGTACACGCCCACGAGGAATACCGCTGTCCATAATAACCATTTTATGGGGCTCCACTTGGCGGCCCTTCGGGCCGCCGGAGCTCCGCTATCATATATGTATGATTAAACCAAGGCTACATGTCTTGGCTTTAGGTGGAGTATGGCAGCCATGTTCCACTGAGTTGGCGTTGATCCACACCACTAACCATGTAGCCATGAAAAAAGAGTTGTATGGTTTTCTATTTCTATGCATGCATGTGGTTGTTTCTATAGTTATGGGGCTTTGATTTGTGACAGCCAACAGAGCTCTGCTTGAAAATAACACAGTGAACAATAACATTCTAGCATGGCTCCAAGGATTTCAGGTCAAAATTGAATTTTTTTTTAAGTTTCTTTTGTCCCTAAACCCCTATATCGAATTGATGCTTATAGAGCTGGTTATCAAACTAGAGACCAAGAGTTTTGAAATGAAATGCCCCCTAATGGGAGCATGCAAATCATCTGTAGAGCTACAGGTCAATGCATTTTTTCCCCACTTTAATTTGTTAATAAGGTTCCAGTCCCAAAGTGCTTAAACAATGTACTGGTATCTGCAATTTGCCATAGTCAATTTCAGTGAAAGGTTAGAGAACATCTTTTAATAGGATTACACAAAAAAAGTGATAGCACAGAAATCACTTTTGGGAAAAAATATTGCGAAATAAGATGTTTACATGTCAAATTGGCTACATCGTTAGAAATCCATCAAATATTCACAAAGTTAATGCCATTGTGTGCCATTTGGCACTCTTAGGGGGTAAAGGGTTAAGACACCTCAAGAGGCATATCATGGTAATGCTTAAGATGTTATATTTAACAACAAAGTGATTCTAAACTATATCCTCATTCTAGATCTAGACTACTTATTAATAATATCACTCAAGACTGCATACCTTTCATGACCTAAGGGCTAGATCAAGTTCAGATCTACTGACTGTTCTTTAAAAAGAGGAAGCTTAATTGGGAATATGGCAGGGCTGTCACTAAGTTATTAGTCACCTGTAGCCCTATTCTCCGCACTCATAGCCACTTTATAATAATGATAATAACTATCGTCAACATCATCATCATCATAATCATAATGATGACTTTATTACAGTACACTCTATTTCCACTGAAAGGTGGCTCTTCATCTGTAAAATTTACATTAAGGTATCAGTGTACCCCAAATGACCATCATTCTTTGGCGCCGCTTTACGGTCGGACGGTTGACGCAAACCCTATCAAAGTATATATTTTCTGAAAGCTTAATAATTGTAGATTACGATGGTTTATTCACTAACTTCAAAAAAATTAAGGTTTCCCGAGTATAGCGCGTTATTTTTCGAAGTATAGAGGTTCACTAATCACGTTCGTTTCCGGTCGGATCTGAGAGGGAGAACGCGATTGATATCGCTATGTCTTCTTGACACCTTTCTCTAAAAAACGGTGTCGGGAAATTTTGATTACTTGTCTGGTTCGTTTCTGACACGCAGTTAAACTTTGAAAGGTTAAAAAGCATGCATTCTCTTCCCTAAAATAGTCATAACTTTTGAGAGAAGCAAAAAATAAAAATTCCCCGACACATTTTTTTGCCCGATTATCGGACAACGTTCTCTCCAAATTTCAGCGAAAAACGTTGAAAATTCGCCAGAAACGAACTCAAAATGTGCGCCCCACTCGCTGAAATTTTCATTTCGAGATATGAAGGAAAATATACTTTAGGGCTTTCTTCCGGTGTAATGAGATAATTACATAACATGTCGAAAAATTAATGACCTGTTGATGGATCAAGTGAAGGATTAGTTTACTTTAACAATAGAGCTCACATCAATTACCAGGCGGGAAATATCCTTTGCAAGATCTGATTTCTTCCGCTCTCGCAACAAGGTTAGTAAGGACTGAGTAATTTTCGTTCAAATTTTCGTTTTCTGCTTTTGAAAAGCCCTAGCTAATGTGGATTCACATTCCTTCTAACGAAACAGCTTGAGAGATGCCGAGGACAGCGAGAAAAAACGTTTGCGTAAACTAGGGAAAGGAAACCTTCGGGGAAGTACGCCTGCAGATATCGATCAAGAAGTTACAACTTCGAACGGCGAAAGCGCTTAGGAACTTCTGATCAGAGAAATGCACAGTCCTCGACGGGCAATCCTCGTTTTGACAGGACACGATCCAACATGAATCAAGCCCGGATCTTGCAGAAACATATTCACCAACAATGTCACATCTGCGTGACAAAACCGACAAGAAACTGATTTCAAGAGATTTTCTTGCAGGTTATCGTCGGCAACAATTGTTCGAGCAACCAGCTTTTGCCATGACTCTTGTGAGTCCGATTCTGCGAGTTCGTCTTTGCCTTTGCCTTCAGTTTTCGCCCGGCTAGCACTAACGGTATCGTTCTCTTATCGATTTTGTTCTTGATCACTAGACGCAAACACATCAGCTCCCCCCCCCCCCCCCCCACGGAAAAACGGGGTTTTCCTCGGGAGGAGGGTACGGCTACACGTAGGCTACAACGACCAACATCTTAAACACAAACATGTGAAAATCAAAGAACATCGCGTCTGTCACGCGAGCTTTTAATGCAAATTTACTCTCGTGGCAAAGTGTCGACAGGATGTTGACAACTATCAATTAATGATAATTAATGGAAAGAAACGTTTTTGTTAATAACTTTCCTTAGAATCAATCTTTTTTCATAGAATTTTCTTTAAACGAAAGACTGCAATAATATCTATCTGAAAAAGCGAAAAACAATTTTTTTGAAAAATGATCAAATTTGGGGTACACTGATACCTTAATGGTAAGTCATACATAGTCAGTGTTATTTGTTTACTTTATGGGTCAGTTCTTTTGACAACAGGCAATTTCACCCATACCATCAAGGGAAAATCAATCATTCTCAGCTGCAACAGGTGCTACAGGTTACTGTCCTTAATGACAGCCCTGGATGTGCATGTTTACCAAGATGTAAACATGCATGTTTCCCACTTGACATCACAGTTTGTGTATAAATAGCCAGTACATTCAATATAGACTAAGGACAATGAAAGAAAAGCTACTCACTGGAACGTAAACAGTTTTAAGACCTAAAGGGAAGGTCAGGATAGCTATATTTGGACCAGCACATTCAGCACAAACTGAGGAGAAAAGCAAAGCCAGTAGATGGAATGCAAACAGTTTTAATTTAGATACTGCAAAAGTGTAACTCTATTCTTCAGTCCACACTGAAATGTCATCATAATATATTTCATGAAAAGGTTACAGGGATAATATTTGAAATAATTTTCCTAACAGGCCTATTGCAATAATGGATGACATTGCCTCAGCAAAGAAAGGAAGATTTTTTCTAATTAATTAAATTGGAAAAAAGTAGACACAGAGGTCTAGAGCTGGTATTCCTTGTTTGCATTGTCGCAATAACAAATTAATTTGATAAATAAAGAAGACACGTTTCAAAGTTCTACAGGCTGTGCAATTTCACAAGCTTCAGACATTGGCCAAAATATTTTGCACAAATTTACAGAGTTCAGTACAATGAAAAATTAATATTCCCAGCATTGCTGCTTAATGACCACGTTTCAACAAGAATACATGTTCTAGCAGCAGAGGTAAGGAGAACATTACTTTAAGCAGCATACCTGGGACAAAAGAAAAAGAAGTGTTTCACTGAATCAGAGTCAGACAGCACTCGCAATGCACAATGGTTAATTTTAAACAAATATTCTCTTAGACAAGAACGACCAAGTCTAAGGTGGGTGTGATAAATAGATGCACACCTTGAAAAAGAGAAGCTTGCTTACTAGGGGTTCAGGCGAATTTTTCCACTAATGTATCCTTAAAGTGTGTATGACACAAAAAATGTTTTCTGCTTATTTGAAAGGCCTTTCAAAATCCAGAAGAATGGCGTTTTTGTTTTTGAAATATCTCTTTTCGTTTGAGATATTGATGTTTTTCTATTATGCAAATTAGATCAGTGATGATGTCATAATACTGCAACTGAAAAGTTGTAAAAACTGAATAAACGATATCTCTGGAAATATTAAAGCATTGTTCTTGAAACTTGGCACCATAAATGTCCATGACAAACAAAACAAAATGACACCCTTAATGCTGTTGCCATGACAACAGTTTTGCCACTGGTGCTGTCTTAATAAAAACTGAAAATCCCAGTTTTTGTCTTAACCAAGAATCATCAACCCCTCACAATCTATTGATGGGAGTTACGACAACATGGAAACTTTGTCTGTTCCAGGTAGGACCCCTTGTCTCACTTTGGAGATTGGAAATGGGAATATTTGGTTTTTGGACAGAAAGAGACTGGAGCCAAAAGAGTTACTATGGCAACAACACTAAGGGTATAATTTGTTTCTTTTGTGATGGACATTTATGGTGCCAAGTTTCAAGAACACTGCTTTAATATTTCCAGAGATATCGTTTATTCAGTTTTTACAACTTTTCAGTTGCAGTATTATGACATCCTCACTGATCTAATTTACATAATAGAAAAACGTCAATATCTCTAAAACGAAAGAAGATGTTTCAAAAAGAAAAACGCCATTCTTCTGTATTTTGAAAGGCTTTTCAAATAAGCAGAAAATATTTTTTGTGTCATATACACTTTAAAACACAGGAAACACTATTTTGCAAAGAAATACTAAATTGCAGTCAAACTCACAAAACTGTGAACATCTTAAATATGTCTGGAAGGTTTATTGTGTATCTGATCAATCACAAGTAAGATCTTAATTCAACCACAGAAACCACAGAAAATGGATGTATTGCATCGGTCACAGAACTATGGATGCATGGTTGTATACTTTTGATTTTTGCTTTGTTCCAAGATACACCCTCTGTCTTAACATATTACTGAAAGTCTAAATAATTGTTAAATTTGTATCATTTTGTATCAAGAACCACATCCAGTATTTAGTCTGTGGTATTTTAGATCACAAGAATCACGCCGACTCGTACTGCAGTTACTCGTGTGATGCGACAATTAATTTGACACTGCTATAAATAGGGATGAATTAAGTATTTAAAATTTTGTTGGTTCGCTAACCTTGGTATCACATTTTTGGTAATCTAGCAACTCTATTTTAGCAAATAATTATAATCCTTTGGACAAAGTGGTTCAGTGATCTAAGCACCTGGGAAAGATTGACAACAATAAATGCAAATGTTTGCTAATTTTGCAATTACTTGTGGCAAACATTAAAGACCTCAATTTCCTGTTGTTCCTTCCAATATCACTTGTTGCTTTTTGTTGTTATCAAAATAATGAAACAAAATAATAAGAGTACTGATTTTGATTGTTCACGCTTGAGTGGTTCAACAGCCACTCGTTGCATCAGTCCAGCAGATTGGTTATGGGGAAAATGTTTTCTCATGTTAAAGATATCCGTTATTTGCTAGTGTTTAAAAAGCCTTTATCAGCATGCAGTTATCTAATTTATTGTATAACTGAAATAAAAGAACTATTTTGAGTCCTTTTGAAATCGAACAAATTTGTTCCATGACTGATGGAAACTGTACGTTTCTTTGTTTTCTGTGGTTGAAGATCTTGCCCATGATTGGTTATACCTGCAACCCAATAAACATTTCAGACATATTTTAGGTGTTCACAGTTTCTTGAGTTTGACAGTAAGGCTCTCCAAAAACTAATACGTACCATGCACTTCAATTGTACAATGTCATAGGAGTGGTTGGCCTTTTAAGGGACTAAACATTATTGTACACTGGCCAAAGTACAAATAGTCCAAAAATGAAGTAAATTCTAGAAAGTAAATGTAACCAAGACTGCAATGAATACAGACTGATTGAGGGTTGTTATTGTTTTATTCAGACAAGCGACACATACTTAGTATAGAGTTTTGCTGACAAGGATAGTACATATCTGAAACGGTATTCCCACTGACTCCAGTTACCTTTGTACTATCTTGCGAAAGCACAACCTGCATGTAGAACCAAATAGAACCTTCAAATAGAAGCAATAAATTGTAACCATTTTTATTAGCATTCTGCAAACAGAATAAAAGTATAAATAAACAAATTAATTTCAAAATAACATCAAGTAAGAACTATTAAATTACTGTGACAAAAATACCACAATAGCCACCTAATTTGTTATAAACTACATGTACATCTAGATTCTAGCCTGGTACCTACAGAAATTTCATTATCCCTAAGGGTAATTCCACAATATTTTGCATGCCACGGAGGGTACAGCTTACAAAACAATACAATAAATAGCTCCTTTTGCCAAATTTAGTTTAGTTCACTGTGGACTTGTAATGATTAAATAACAGATGACTCTTTATCAAATTCATTCAAAATTATTTCTGCCACATCTGGGAAGATTTAGTCCTTTATTCAATCTGTCATGGAGGGGACCAGAAAACCAAAGAAAATTTAAATTTAAAAACTTAGCTAAAAATTTTACTTTAACACCAAACACTTAAATACATTATGGGAGAAGAATCTTTTTTCCTTTATGTTCTAAAGATAGTAATTTATGCAGTGCATCATTTACTCTGAATGACGGTACTGCTTACAAAAATCTAACACTTAAGCTGTGCTATTTTAATGATTCTGTGGCTATTTTATGAAAGGGTCATGGTAATAACTGTACAGTCGAATACTCTTTGATGGTCTATGTAATTTACTAATGTAAAAAGATGTTCAGACTTCACTTTCACTTTGCTGAAAATCAACCTGCAAACCGTCAGCCTAAAACACAGACTATGGGCTGCACACCGGGGTAAAATGTAGACTGAGATAAAAATGTGGACTGCAGAATACAGAGTTTAAAAGCATATATTGTGTCACAATAATAACAGTATCAGACACTGATCTTACATATGCGAGCCCCACATCAAAAGTCTCCCGAGCATTTGGCATTTCCATTCTGTCAATCATCTATTCCTTATATGGTGTTATACACATAGGTATGCCCCTTTTGTTTTCAACATATGATGGCCACTGTGTAGCCTCTTTGTTCAACATGGTTGCTTGTTATTCTCTAAGTTTACTTTGGCAAGTGGTGTTTTGCTCATGCAGGAGTCTAGTGTGAGCATTATAGCAAGATTTCTCACACACTTCTTCAGGCTAGCAAACCTATCAATGGTGTGGGGACTCCACAAGGCATCAATGTAATTAAAGCAAGCTGGGTCTAGCATGTAGTCATTAGAATCCTCCAACCTTGACAGCTCGTCTGCTCTCATATTCTCATCTCTGCTAACCCACTCAACTGACAAGCGCATGCCAAGTTCCTGGCACAACTTGTAAACCACCACAGCCTGCATGTGCAGCTCCTTGTTGCGGCTTCCCACTGACAAAACAATTTCCGCATTCCTGTTATCGGTGCGATGGAGCATGTCTTTGCCCCTGACTTCGTCTGCAAAAGATTCCAGCACATGCCTGATGGCAGTCACCTCTCTAAATGTAGAACTTTTTCCATTTTCCTCAAGGGACCAGCTGCCCCTGGCTACTTTATCACTCAACTGCACTGCGAAATCGCCCCAGCCAAGACACAAGACACAAGACAACTGGATTTGAGCCTTGCCCACTTGGGTCTGAGTAAGTAATAACCTCTACTTTTGGACTAGGGGACCATATTGGATAACCACCAGTGTCAAAATTGACCCTCCAAAACTGGATTTCAGCTTGATTCTCCTGAGACATCAAGAAAGGCCTGTCCCAGTGAGCTGTTTGGCAAACGTCCCTGAAGAGTGCCCTAGTCCACAGGTGTGCTACAGGCCCCAATGCAAGACCCATAGAAACCAGTGAACCAGTGATGCGTGACAAGTGTCGTCCTGACACCACAAATTTCTTAGCTATAGTATCATTCAGCAATTGTTTCAAAGCATCAACCCTTCTTGGCGGAACCGGAAAAGTTCCAGATCACAAATCCATAATAAAGCCCAGAAGTTCACCAGCTCTTCTCTTCGTTGGCGACGAAACCACTCAACAAAACATCCCTCCTAACTTCAGCTGACAACCTGACTGCCTCATCTCGATCCTGGTCTGCACTTGCTACATCGTCCAGATATGTAAACAATCTGAAACCTTTACCCCTCCAGTGTTTCACAAGGGCCCTCTGAATCTTGGTGAAGAGGTAAGGACCGGTTGATAAGCCAAATGGAAGGACCATGAATTTGAAAAACCGTAGCTGCCCATCGTAGAATAAGGAAAAACCGAGGTATTTGCAATGCTGAGGAAATATTTCGATGTGGTGATAGCCACTCTTATAATCAAATTTAAAAAACCAATCATCTTTATGAAACAAATCTGCTGCTGTTCGAATGTCATCGTACTTAAATTTGCATGACCTCAGGTACTGGTTGACATAACGCAAGTCCATGATTAGGCGGCGCTTTTGTGCAGAGTTCCTCACAACACCCAGCGGGTTGCATACTGCCAAGTCCTCACGTTTGACCTCCACTACGGCACCAGACAGTAATAACTTTGAAATCTCTGTGCAAACAAAAACATTATCCTTAACAGCACTAGGATGGTTCTTGAAAAAGGCCTCGTGAGGAAGGGAAATAAATGGTAAGCTGTAGCCTTATTGAAGGACACGCAGCACCCACCTGCTAGCCCCAATGTTCTGCCAAAATGAAATATTCTCCTTCAGTCTGCCTTTCACGACAGTGGAACAAGCAAAATCAACATTCTCGAACTCAAGATAACCATTATGTACATTCTGTTCTAGTGGAAAGTTCATGGCATCACTGTTGACTTCCAGACGATTGCCCATTGCTCTGGCCCCATCCTGGACCTCCGCTTGCGACTGATGCACGGCAGTCCCGGGCGTAATGGCCGTTTCGACCGCAACGAAAACACAACTGTTTAGGGTCACGTGCCAGATTGGACGACATTCCTGCCATTCGATAGTTCTGGCTTTTTTCAACCACCACACGTTTCGGCCCATCAATTCCTCGCTGTTGGGGCGACTTCTTCGGTTTCCACTTTGCTGCAGCTGCATTTCGTTTCTCCTCCTTAAGTTGCTTGCTTTCCTTGATGGCCTTTTTTATCCGTTTCTCGTCGCCAGAATCGCTAGCAAGCGGCTCGGCCGCATAACATTCCACCGTGTCCCACCCATACTTATCGGCAAGACAAATGTGTTTATTCCGTTCTAAAAGAAGTTGTTCACCTTCTTCGAGGAGCTCGGTCCTAGACTCATCATCACTCGTATTCTTCGCCCTGTCAATTTTATCTAAGACGTCGCGATTAAGTTTGTACTGCTTCTTGTTTCCCTCGAAACGAAATTCCGGCTCCGGATCGCTCAGTTTGCCATGTTTTCGAAACTTCGCATCATCTAGCTCGTTCTTCAGCTTCTTCAACTCTTGGAATACTGTTTCTGCTGCTGGAGCAGCTCCTTTGCCCAACTTGGCGGTTCGTCGGCTCGGTTTGGAGGTTCCTCACGTACACGCTCCGGGCTTTCGTGCCTCGATCCTTGACTTGATCGACTATGAGCTCGCTGACTAGGGCTTTTGTTATATGGTTCAAGCCGCCTAACCGCCCGAGAACTCGTTTTCGAACGTCTAGTTTCCTTTGGCATGCTTCACTAACGATTCGTAGCTAACTATGCGTATCAAATGCAAATATATTTACTCGCTTAGGTCAAGCAATGGCGGTCAACAAAAAACAACTGCCCGCCCTTACATGTCACATGACCTAAACCCATCCCCAGGCCCCAGCGGTGTGTGAGAAAAACATTTTCCACTTATTTCGTTCCACTGAACCAGTGGAAAATCACCCTTCTGCATGTGGGGAAGACATTTACAAAGAAAATTTCAAGAATCAACATGTACAAAAATACTGTACCTCCATGGTTGATTAGCCATCACAGACGTGAAAAGCAAGACAAATGGACAGTTGGTCAAAAAAGAAGTAAGCAGGGATAACAAGCAACCGTGTTGAATGAACAGGATGCACAGTGGCTGCATCATTTTCGAAAACAAAACTGGCATTTCTATAACACCATATAAGGAATGCATGATTGATGGAAGTGAATCGCCAAATGCTAGCAAGAGTTTTGATTCAGGGAGCAGGGATAGTGCAGCAGTGAGAGCGCTCGCCTCCCACCAATGTGTCCCGGGTTCGATCATTATTATTATCATCATCATCATCATCATCATCATCACCATCATCATCATCATCATCATCATCATCATCATCATCATCATCATCATCATCATCATCATCATCATGATCATCATGATCATCATCATCATCATGATCATCATCATCATGATCATCATCATCATCATCATTATTATTGTTATTGTTATATTGGGTTATTCCAGAAAAAATGCACACCCCCCCGATGGATGGCAAACATTTTTGACCCCCCCCCCCTCCTGACTGGATTTCCCAGACCGCTAGAACCCCCCTCCTGCCCGGATTTTCATGCTCAAGGATCCCCCTCTCGCCCGGATTTCCATTTTTTTAAAGACCCTAACTGGTAACAAAAGGCAATAGGAAAGACGTAACATTTTATCCAAAAGATCATTGTTTATTATAATTTTAAAAGCTTGTTGA